>CALNHX010003858.1:53034-140085 GCA_940337035.1 Agriotes lineatus | reverse complement strand
TTATTGACCGCGTGTTTTTTTGTGCAAAAACTTTGCAGTTTTAATGTACTTGCGTCGTTCACCTAACTTAGATTTGCTTATCAAGCGGCTTGTCAAATTTCAGGGAGATAAATGATTGAAAAAATATGCGATTAAATGAATAACGATAAATAGAAAAGTTGTTCATTTTGGTGAGCTCTATCACTGCTTAAAATATTTGCACTCATTTCTATAACACCTTGTATATACGGTGTCTAAGATAAGAGGGACCAGTATGGAGCTTTCGTTAATAGTAAGGCATACACATTTTTTTAAATGGATTAACAAAATGACACCTCGCAGTCCTTGATATGATTTTTCTTCTTTGAGTTATCTTAAAAAACCGAACTTTTGTATTTTTGTTGCTATTTTTTTCTAGCGTTAATATTAAAGTTAGAGTAAAATTTATCAGTTTTAATGGACTTAAAGATTACGTTATTAAATTTTTATCCGACGTTTGGTCTCCGAACAACCATCATCAACTTCATTTTTTTTAAATACGGTACAAACTTTAGTAGCCCTTTTATTCTGAATCCACACGTTGTGGTTTAATTACGTTTGGAATCTTTTTTACCAGGAAATGTTTGGACACGGACTTGTATCCTAGAGCATTTCATACGTTGTTTCAGCGTTTGTAATTTAAAGAAAGAAGGAATGAGCCACGTTGAATGTTTTAAATCCTTAATAATCACGTAAGGTCTTGGAATATAAATAATTGTCATATTCTATCGAAAACCGTCAGCTTTAGCCAGTGACTTCAGTAAAAGATCTCGGTGTGGTTTTTAACGAACAGATGACCTTTATAGATCACATTAATAACGTTTTACTTAAGGCAAACAAATTACTAGGGTACGTGCTCAGAAACTGCAAGGAGATGTCTATTGAGTCAACTAAACGAGTATATATGTCTCTGGTAGTGCCTCACTTAGAATATGCCTCAATCATCTGGTCTCCTTATTATGAGGTGCATAGTATTTCCCTAGAACGGATACAAAATCAATTTTTGCGAGATTGTTCCTTCAAGTTACAATATACAATCGTAGATCATAACTACACTGATATTTTAAATATCCTTAATATGCAAACTCTAAAAGTTCGTCGTACTACCAATGACTTATGCTTCGTGTTCAGATTGATCAATGGATTGCTGATCTGCCCAGATTTGTTGCAGTTAATTACTTTTAATGTTCCTAACAGAATACTCAGACATAATCACGTCTTCTTTATTAAAATCCACACGAGGAACTATGGAAAACATTCGCCTATCGATAGAACATTAATAGCTATTTAAGTAACAAGGAATGTAAGAACCTATTAACATTTGAGGTAGGCAAGTACAAGCCAAGACGAAGTCGCGGCTTGTTGTCTGCCGAAAATGTTAATAGGCGATACATTCCGAGTTATCTTATTATATTTTCCCCGCTGCATATCGAAATTTTCCTAGATTTTTGAAAAATTCGTTTGGTTTGTCACCTGTCACCGGGATTAGTTTTCGTGAGTCGTGTTACCTGTGAGTGTCACATGTCACATAAGCACTTGCAATTTATAAACAAAACGTCTAAATCTGCATCTTGCTTTGCTAATTTTATTATCCTAGGAACTTAATAATAATATTAAGTTCCGTTGTCAAGAAAAAGCAGCAAACAAATATAATCACCGACTTACACGTTTTGTTACTAAGGCTGTATCACTGACTTACATGATCAGCAGCGGGAAAAACTTATTAATGACAAAAATCTAGATGTATTTCATGGTTTCCTCGACTCTTACAAGAACCAACTTAAATCTATTTTGTAAAGTAGGGTGTATGATTGAGTTTTTGTTTCTACTTGTTCAGAATGTTATATTAATATTTTTATAAGTCATGTGCATTGTGCATATATATTCTTGATTTATAACAATTTATTTATAGTGATTTAATGTAATGTAAATACAACTTTGTAATGGGGCTTTCCTTTAAATAAATAAATAAATAAATAAGTAAGTAATTAGTATATTGTTTATTTTCCTTTATTATAAAAAATTATTAAATTAGAAATAAAACCACCCAGTGCGACTTATTACTTTTTTCTTTAAATTACAACGCTGAAACAACTTATCAAATACTCTATGACACGGCTCCGTGTCCAAACATTTCTTGATGAAGGTAAAAAAGCTCGAAACGTAATTAAACCATAATATGTGGTACATTGTTGATTTCGAAATAAAAAGTGCTTCTAAAATTTGACAACAGAAAAAAAGCTTATTTAAAAAAACTGTTGGTTGTTGAGAAAAAATGTCGACATAAAGTTTGATAACCTAATCTTTAAGTTCATTGAAACTTGCTATAAAAAAAGTTTATAAATTTCGTTCTAGCGTTAATAGTAACCCCGAAAAAAATAGAATTTCAAAAATGAACAATATCAAGAATTTATTTTGGGAAGAAGATTAAGGGTTTATATGCTTGTTATAATAGTCCTTTGTTACGTGCCATGTGGTAAACGAAGAACTTCATGTTTTTGTTCTTTTAACAGTTTGTCAATTACGTAAATTTTGTTGCTGTAGCTATTTATGCAACAAGTACTAAAAGTTGATGTTTATGCACGAGACATGAAAATTATGAAACGAAACCGCAGGCTGAGTTTCATAACATGTCGAGTGCAATAACACTTTTAACACGAGTTTGCATACAATATTTTTTCTACGACCTTAAAATTTCTGTTATTAATCCATAAATGTCGATTTAACAACGGTTTGCATTTATGTACTGTCAAAGTAGTCAGTTATCAAAGGTAATTTTAATACTACACATCTGACTTTATTCATTACATAACGCCTTAATTATTAAACAAACACTTTACCTCTAACGCAAGAAGTAACTAGAATAACTTTACAACCTCACTTCCAGTTCGAAATTGTAATTTTATAACCTCACTTCACTTTATAACACATGTGCTAAAAGTAAACAGCTGATCTCATTTTAAACTCTCTAAATTATAAAACGTCACTTTTAGAGTAAAAGCTGGCGCTAAAAGGCATACTTTTAGTGGTGGTCGTAGAAAAAGGTTTTATTAGTTCCCAAAGTTCTTTTTTCTTTAAATTTTAATACTGTTTCTTGCCGTTATTGGTTTTCTCAAGTAGCCATTTTTCGTTTTACTCCTCTTAGAGAAAAATGTTGGCGGCTTGTCCACAAGCATGGAATGGTAAGTCGCATTGTCCATAACCACCACACATTTCCTCTGAATTTGTGCTAAAGCTGGTCTTCAACCCACTTTTGCAAAATCTCTCCTGTCATTGTTTTGTGATAATCTCTATCGTTATTTTTTGTGTCTAAAAATAGATCACACCCGCCCAACCACCCCAATTCACAACCCGCATGTAATATTGTAGACCGTTTACCCTCACTTTTAACTTTTGATGGATTGCACTTAAAATCTATATCGTGTACCCATCGATGAATTTGAGATCCGTTTCGATATATCCAAATTTCGTGTAACTACACAAACAGGTAACTTTCACAAGAATTTTGAAACTGCAGAAATTTTCTTAAAAACCATAGGTACCTTTGAAATTTTGACGTGTTTTTGTTCACAAAGAATTTTTCTATTATTCACAATTTGGTATTTAAACCCATTGATTTTAATATTCTATATAAAGTTGTTCTGCCAATCGTAAATTCTAATAATTTTTTTGCTGTTTCCAGCAGTGTCTAAAGTAAAGAATTCGTTTTGTTTGTTTAGTATACGAATAACTTCAATTAAACCTCTTTTAAAGAAATGATTCAATTTTTCTGTTTTTCTTCTTGTTGTAGTTTCAGTACCTTTAAGATTTCTAGGCTTTTTACTAATTATAGAATAAATAATAGATCTTGCTACCTATAAATAAATGATACACTTTTTAAGAAAATTCTTTAATGGGATACGAATTCAGTGTACTCACGTTGAAAATGTCCATCAATCTATTAATAATTTCACCATTGCTTAGATCGGATATATCTCGTTTGAAATGTGTATAGCACTTCAACACACTGCATTTCGTCTCCAAAGACACAACTTTGGGCATGCTGTTTATTAAATTTTTCACAATTATCACCTACTTTATCACTTTATTTTTCAGAAATTAGGAAAGTGTCATAATTACATTTATTTTTTTGACTTTTTGTTTTAGTAGCTAGCATTAGCAATACGGCATTTCAAACTTGTTGCACTCAGTACGACTTTCACTCTGATGATGCAAGCTGCAAGGTCTTGCGAAACGTTAGTGAATATGGATGCACAAACAGCAACTTACACAATTTACAGATGTAAATCAAGCATGTAACAGATTTTATAACATATTGTATGAGCTTTTTGACAATTATGTACCACTTTATAAGAATAAGCGTCATAAATATCCAAACTGGTATACTAAAGATATTATAGATACTATAAAACTTAAAAATAAGTACTATAAGCGATACAAAACATCACACTTGGCAAAACATTATGATGAATTTAAAAATCTTAGAGCCTTAGTGAAATCTAAAGTTAGTGATGCTTATAAACAATATTTAGACACAGTTGAACAATCTGCCTTCGTGGATTCTAAATATTTTTGGTCTTACGTGCAATCTAAACGCGGTTGTAGCAGGATACCCGGCAAATTGTTTAAAGATGGTGTTTGTTTTCATAAACCCCAGAATATCGTCAATGAATTAGCTAATCACTTTTATTCTACTTATAATGTCTTGCCAACCACATCTGCTGATGTTGATTTAAATGGAATGGATAAAGAGTACAATAATTTCCCTAATATAAATATTGTTTCTGTAACAGAGGATGACACTTTTCTCGCTATACGTAAACTGAAAAATAAGGCCACAGCTGGTTTTGACCAGGTACCTAGTTTTTTTATAAAGGATTGTGCTGGTGTTCTTCGTTGTCCACTGTCAATTATATTTAACCTAAGTATAAAAACAGCAACTTTCCCTGATAAATGGAAAATCGCCCGGATTGTTCCGGTTTTCATAAGCGGTGATGCAGCTGATGTCGCTAATTACAGGCCCATAGCAATTCTTTCCAACTTTGCCAAAGTCTTCGAAATGATTTTGTTTAAAGATATTTATGCTAAAGTTAAGAATATAATTTCGCCATACCAGCATGGATTTGTCGATAAACGCTCTACTATTACAAATTTGGCATGTTTCTCTCAATTCGTCGCGGAAGCCTTAGATAACCAAGGTCAAATTGATGTTGTCTATACAGACTTCTCTAAGGCTTTTGATCGAATTGATCATAGCATAATCTTGAAAAAATTACTTAATTATGGCTTTAGTATGAGTTATCTGAGTTTGATCAGATCTTATCTGCAATCTAGACCGCACTATGTTGCATATAATGGATATTTTTCACACGAATACATTGCACCTTCAGGAGTCCCTCAGGGCTCTAACTTAGGACCCTTGATATTTGTACTGTTCATCAATGATATTGCAGATAATATTAAAGTAAATATACTGTTATATGCAGACGACGTAAAAATATTTGCACCCATACAGTCGTATAAAGATTGTGTGGCCCTTCAGTTTGAGTTGGATAAAATTTCTAATTGGTGTATAACAAATAAACTATCTTTAAATATTAATAAATGTAAATCAATCACCTTTACTCGCAAAGTCTTGCCTGTCACTTTCTCGTATTCAATTAATGCTACTACCATAGAATGTTGTAAACGTGCCAAGGATTTGGGTATAGTATTTGATGCTGAATTTACTTTCAACTACCACATCATGGAGATTACGTCTTCTTCTTATAAACTTATAGGTTTCATTATTCGAAACTGCAAGAGTTTTAAAAGTATCTTAACACTAAAAAATTTGTACATCAGTTTAGTGGTGCCCTTATCTGGAATCCGTATTACGATTGTTATACCATCATGATTGAAAATATTCAAAGAAAATTTTTAAAATATCTTTGGCTCAAGTCCTTTGGAACGTTTCCTATTAGAGGTCTTGACCAAAATGTTTTCTTACATACTTTTCAAGTACAAAGCTGTCAATTTCGAAGAATTCGCATAGCTCTTACTTTTCTTTATAAATTATTGCACAATCAGATTGACTGTTCTTATCTTCTACAGAAACTTTGTTTTAAGATTCCAAGCGTTAATACCAGACAATATGTAACTTTTTATCTCATGCATAATCGGACCAATATTTTGTTGAGGGCGCCACTGTTCTTTATGTGTAAAAATTACAATATCATATGCAGTGGGGTTGATATTAACATAAACACGTTAAAAGAAATTATGAAGGTAGCTTGTGATTCTCGATTAGAATTACAAAATTAATTTAAATTAATAGGTTATAGCAATAATTATTAGATGTAGATCTTTATATTATATATCTGAATTATTTCTTATTATGTAAATTTTTGCTTATGTGTATTTCCTTAATAACTGATATCTTTATTTCTAGCCTATGTCTTGATACTAATACGCTGGATAACTGTGTTAAATTTTATTTAGCTTATTATATTGTCCTGTAATTGGATTTTCTGTTGGACAAATTTAATTAAAATTAAAAAAAATTTAAAAAAAAACGGCAAAATCTGCCTAAGTATCCTCGTTCTCAAGATACTCAAACAACACGAGCCACCAAAGAGCATAGCCATCGCGCGGGTTTTTGCTCGACTTCACAAGGTGCAAGGCACATTAAGCCAGAGCATGCTGAGTGTTCATCTACTACATGCTAAGGAGAATAATTCGAGTAACCGCGAAAGCCTCAAACAGTACATACTTTATACTGTTTATGAATACTTTACGGCGTTATTCAGTGTTTTTGAAGAGCGCCACTCTTTAGTAACTAATCCCAACACTTTAACTGTAGTCTCGTAAATAGCGATTAATAGTTACACACAGTACATCTCTGGAATCCTAGCGACTGCATGCTTGATTTCCGTTGGGTCCGTTGGTTTCGTCGCACGTCCCCTAGCCGCCGAAAAACCTCTGTAGCTTGCAAGGCAACTTGGTAAAAATCGATAGCAGCGTAATGATAGATTTTACCAACCAAAAAATAACCTCCAACCAGAGCAGTGGTGTTAAATTCTCCAGAGGAAAACGGAAAAGCGGGCAATATACAAGGTGCCCATTTTAAAACTCCGAACCAGAATTTTATAAATAAGCAAGATAGAATTCAATACACATCTGACTTTAAATTAAACCGTCAAGAGTACTGAAATATAATTGCTCTGATAATAATTATAGCAATACTTTTGTTTTAAAATTATTGTCACCTTGCATCTGCACTGTGTATTGCCTATTTACAAAACTTCAAGCTCGGAGTTTTAAAATAGACAGCCTGAATAACGGGAGTTTCGATAACCGCTCTTCCCTTAATGAATTTTAGGAATAATAGAATTTCTAGCTGTTCCGCTTATAAAACGACTCGAAGACGCTATCTTCCGGTATGGAAACTCGCCGCTACTTGGTACACAAAGCTGACCCTGTAATAGATCTTGCTCCACTTGCGGTGCCAAAATTGTAATATAACTCCTTCTCGCGGTGTTATTTCAATTAATATCAAGTCCCAAGTTGTGAGTCAAACTGTAATAGCTCCCACTTTGAAGAGTTTTTTCCATATCAAATTAAATATACCCTTTACTAATTATTAAAAGTAAAATACTATCAGGTACAGTGCACTTATGTAGTTACCTTACTTCTTAATGCAATAAATAAGAATTGACGTAGCTCTTAAATCAATTTGACATAATTTTGTCATATGATTATTATTTTTTAAGCCTCGACTAGTTAGTTTTACAAGCAATAGGACTCATAGTTACCAGCTGAATGGATTGATCTTCAACTAACAACTTTCGCTAATAGTTACATACTGAATTACTTTTAAAATATAATAACTATTTGATTTTATGAATCAAATACAAGTCGCAGGCACTTCACAAAGTTAAATTCGTATCTTCAGTTTGTTAGCAGCACATTGAAGTTTGATCTGACATTAAAAAATAAAATACATATTGTCAAAAATAATTTAACCAAACGTTAAATATATCAAAAACTTGATTTAAATGAAAATTCTAAAAATAACCTAATTCCAAGATGTGTAAATTTCAAAATATAATTGTAGAAAAACGTCGAGTACTCGAATCACTATTGAATTTAGAAAAATAATTTTTCTAAATTAATTTCTAAATATAATTCCAATATCTTAACGATTTGCTCCACCAAACCTGCTTTATAATTTTTTAATATTTTGTAATAAATGGGCACTAACCTTCTGAACGTTTATCTTGTACCTGAATACTCTACCTCAGCTCCTAACTGGATAAATTCTAGTCAGCAAACACCTTCTTTGGTTATTCACGACCAAATCAAAGCTTGTTGTAGCTCTTTGAAAAATCTATTACTTGGATAGACAGTTCAACAGCATACCACAACACTCATTTTCACTGGATTTACTGGCTTCGTAGTAATATACCACGTTAAATGGAATCAAATAATCTTGAATTATATATTTGAATAATATTTGTGACTTGAAGTCAAATTTGATAGTAGAGAATGCTATATTACTACTACGTATCAAATCAATAATTAGTATGTTTCACAATTAAGGGGAATTTAACCCTTAACGTAACTATTTCTCGTAGATTATGAATTCAAGTTATTTTGTTACTCACAAAATATAAACAACCTTCTGGTTGCCCGTACAACCCCACCAGTTAAAACACACAACTGTTATATCACATGATACCCATTGGATATCTGGATATAATTATTTAAATTAAATGTATCATACATACGGTATGCTGAATTACAACCCTTGGCATGTCTATCCCTCTACGCGAAAATTTACGCACCAACAATTGCTTTATTTTGCCCAAAGTACTTCTGCTAACTACTTTCAACAACTTTGCGCTCTGTCGGATTCCGACTCGAGAGAAAAGTAGGGGATATCAGATGATTCCATTATCATTGGTGCCTTTGAAAAGCTCTTGCTGTTTAACAATGCAGGATTTCAACACTATCAGCAAAACTCGCCATGCGCCTATCCCAGACATTAAAGCGGGCCCAGTGTTTTGTCGGAAATAACACGTGTAAAATGGTTGCCCCTTATTGGAATTTATGAAGACGTTACTAGTTTTTGTTGAGTTCGCCGAAACTGGAGACAATAAAGGAATCGATGGTTTGATATTACAGGGTTACACCGGCGATGACAAACTTCCCCAAATGCAACCTGGATGAGTTTGAAATCAGGTGATTCGATATTTAATTCTGTGGAACGGAATACTTAATGGGTCGCCTGCTAAATCAAGCTAGCAGTCGGAGTCAATTTACTATTACAACACAATAAAAAAAATTACGCCGACGAATTGCGTCGCCAAAAATGTCCAGGGCTGTCTGTACTGCATTTCTTCCTGCTATAATCCGCACTTACGTCTAATTGCGTTAAAACGATAAATTCACCTAACACAACGGATCATAAAGTTACGCACTCTATGGATTATGTGAGGATCTTGTTGTATAAAAATTCACGCAGCGGTCAGTCTTCTAGCAACAACCCCAAAAGTTAGCATTATTTAATTATTATAAAGGATTAATCAAGTAAGTGGTATGACAGAATTATGCAATCAAACAAAGCAAATGGTTAATTATGCTCTGGAATCGATCAGCGAAATCAACCCTGACTGAGTTGCAGCTTTATCAGGCATTTAAAGAAGGCCAATCACTAACATAAATTACATTACGCGACGTTTATGGCATAGGCCAGGGGTGGCGAACCTTTATTCATCTACGTGCCATTTTTTCTAAAGAAATGTTTAATGAGGCCATGACGTGCCATCAAACAATCTCGACTTAGTGATTAATGGGGAAAAAATAAAACTAAATACTAACAACTTAAAACTCTTCATTTGCAACAAAAAGTATACATTTTGTACAGCAATAGTGATGTTATGTCTATTTAAATGAAAGAAAAATTGCGTGCGACTTCTGCTGTTGAAAATTAGATGCTAAATAACTTATATTAGCTCCATACTTTGTTACTTTTAGCAGAATGCAAGCTAGACTGGATTCATCTGAGAAACGGCTTCTAAACGAGTCTTTAATGTTATTCATTTCTGAAAATAATGACTCACAAGCATAGGTAGTTGAAAATATGTTAAGATGGCAAAAGCCAGCTTCTTCAGACTGCTAAATGTGTCTGGAACTGAATTCCACGTTTCCATAATTTCGATATTGTCATTTTTACTTATATTACCTGATACATATAGTCTTTCTATTCCATTTAATTCCAACTCTTTCCTTGTTTCGAAAAATTTTTGAATCCATATTGAACTAGACTGGAAATCAATCAGCTGCATTTCAATTTCTTCAATTTCCAAGCAATCAAATTTGGCCAAGTTCAGTTTATCAAGTAAAGTTACATCAGGATATATAATAAATTTCAGTGTTTCCGATAATTCTTTGAACTGAGAAAATCTCGTTGAAAATTATTTGATTGAAGAATTAATTACCGAATTAAACTCTTCAGTGACTTTTGCTTGGTCTGGTTTTTCATGTAGGTAAATCCAAATCTCTGGAGATTTTTTTCAAATTTGGGAAATACTTGTAGTTTTTGGTAACAATATCGTTACTGAAAACTTGCAGTTTAGTTTCGAAAGCATGAATGAGATCTATCATAACAATAATTGTTTTATTTGGGCCTTGAAGCTTCATGTTCAATCCATTGCTAAATATAAATTGTTTGGATTAGGTACCTAAATTCCTTAATTACTGCCGTGCCCAAATTATTTTGTGGCGTGCCATCAATGGCACGCGTGCCAATGGTTCGCCACCCCTGGCATAGGCTTCTCGAGAGCGAAGTGCATTTATAATTAAACTAGCGGACCCGACAGACGTTGTCCTGCCCGCTGCCTGCTATTAGCGGACGCGACAGACGTCCTGCCCGGTGCCTGCTATTAGCGGACCCGACAGACGTTGTCCTGCCCGCTGCCTGCTATTAGCGGGTTCAGCAAACTTTTTTTCGATTTTCGAATTTTCGATTTTTTTCATTTTAAAACATATTGGGGTGGTGGTGGGGGGTGAAATTTTGGGGTTATATGTTCTGATATGCGAGAAATCTTTTAAAAATTAAAACAAAGAAATTCGTCAAAAATTACAAAAAAATCCTAGAACCCGATGCAGCGCCACCTACTACCAAGTCCAATTGTGAATCTAAACCATCCAGGGACCCACTCAAACACACACAAAAAAATTCATCAAAATCGGTCCAGCCGTTTAGGAGGAGTTCAGTGACATACACACGTACAGAAGAATTATATACAGTGTGTCCAAGATAAGGAGGGCCAGTATGGGGATCTCGGTAATGGTAAGAGATACAAATTTGGTTAAATGGGAAGAAAGTTGCGCAATTAAAAGACTAAAAAAATGACGTCTAGAAATCCTTGATATGATTTTTCGTTTTTGAATTATCTCAAAAAACCGAATTTTTGGATTTTCTTTTTAATTTTTTTCTGGCGTTAATATTAAAGTTAGAGCAAAACTGATTGAACTTCTTTATAGCAACTTTTAATGAACTTAATGATTACGATATCAATTTTTTTATCCGACGTTTCGTCTTCGAGAAACCATCATCAACTTAATTTTTTTAAATACGGTCCTGGTTTTTTGATGCCAAATTTGCAAAGCCCTTGTTACTTTGATTTCAACAATGTGCCACATATTATGGTTTAATTACGTTTCGAGCTTTTTTCTGATCATCATCAGAAAATTTTTTAGATACGGACCTGCATTTCTCATAATTTTGTAAAAATAAGTTCATACAGTAAGTTAGGCCTTTTTACATACCGTTAAAATATTAAAATGCACATCATAATGTCATAATTCTGATACATTAATTTAATAAGCAACCAATAATTATTAACAATAAACAACAAAGAAATGAACAAAAGATAGGCAGAAAGAATGAGAAAACGAGCCTTGAAACAATGTAATAGGTATTTAACGTTTTGAAATAGAAGAAGAACTTAGAAGATTGGTTCTTGAAGCCTTTCAAAGTATAACGCCAGTATTGCTGAATAATGTTTTAGATTCTACAGTTATAGATGTTATTTATGCATAAAGAATGATGGCAACCTTTTTGAATACCTTTTGTAAATTTAGTACCTATTAAATGGTTTCGATGTTCGTTTTGTTATTCTTTTTGTCTATCTTTTGTTCGTTTATTTGTTGTTTATTGTTAATAGTTATTGGTTGGTTATTAAATTAATGTATCAGAATTATGACATTATGATGTGCATTTTAATATTTTAACGGCATGTAATAAGGCCTAACTTACTGTATGAACTTATTTTTACAAAATTATGAGAAATGCAGGTCCGTATCTAAAAAAATTTCTGATGATGATCAGAAAAAAGCTCGAAACGTAATTAACCATAATATGTGGCACATTGTTGAATTCAGAGTAACAAGGGCTTTGCAAATTTGGCATCAAAAAACCAGGACCGTATTTAAAAAAATGAAGTTGATGATGGTTTCTCGAAGACGAAACGTCGGATAAAAAAATTGATAACGTAATCATTAAGTCCACTAAAAGTTGCTATAAAGAAGTTTAATCAATTTCGCTCTAACTTTAATATTAACGCCAGTAAAAAAATAAAAAAGAAAATCCAAAAATTCG
Source organism: Agriotes lineatus (assembly GCA_940337035.1). Classification (NCBI taxonomy): domain Eukaryota; kingdom Metazoa; phylum Arthropoda; class Insecta; order Coleoptera; family Elateridae; genus Agriotes; species Agriotes lineatus. The sequence continues at coordinate 127,421 of CALNHX010003858.1, read as the reverse complement.
GTTTTTTTGAGATAATTCAAAAACGAAAAATCACATCAAGAATTTCTAAACGTCATTTTTTTAGTCCTTTAATTGCGCAACTTTCTTTCCATTTAACCAAATTTGTATCTCTTACCATTACCGAGATCCCCATACTGGCCCTCCTTATCTTGGACACACTGTATACCGGGTGTCCATTCTCAAAGTCGAACATAGGCAATTAACATTAGAGCATTCACTCATTCTTCATTGAAATAATTCATTTTTCTGTAGATAATTTTAACAGACGTTGACAGAAAATACCTGATTTACGTCAACTAATTACCAATTTTTTTGACAAATGCTATCGAACTTGAAAATCAAGGCATGGCATATTTAAAAATTCCCAAGCTTTAAATTAGTATTTTAAAATAAAAATCGCATCTTGAATATTATTATTGGTATCATTTGATGCGTAATAATTTTATCTTTCCATTGATACCATTACCTTCCCTGTAAGTTGAATTGGCGAGCAGGAATCGGCAAAAACGTTCAATACAATGTCAATCGCCTATGTTCGACTTTGAGAACGGACACCCGGTATAAAGATAATCTAATCGCCTCATAAAACCAATCTTTGCTTTTGCTGGACGCCATGGCGCGCTATTAAGAAAGAAATCAACCGTTTACTATTCTAACCATAAAAACAGTGCTATATTCATTCAGAAAGTACGGAAAATAATCAAATTAATAAACAATTTTAAAGGTCATTAGAATAATATCGCGACACGGAAGAAAAATTACAAAATTAATTGCGATATTAATGTTGGAACAATTGTCCTTTTAAACTGCAAGTCATAGCAACAACCGAAGCAAAACCGCAGTCCTTACGATATGCAGGGCCCCCGTAAGGGCTACTGGTGCCTGTGTGCAAAAAAGGATTTTGGCGCCCCTTAAGGCATTTTGGATCATGTTTTTTTATTTATTTTTTTGAAAGTAGGTAGATAGGTAGAAATAAAGCAAAAAACTGAACTTTAGAAGTCATATTTATTTGTAGACTAAAATATCAAAATGAAACAAACAGAATAAAATCATAACAAAATAAATTAAAATAAATTCTTGTTCACACCCATTTTAAAGCATTTACTTAACTAATGGGCTACAGACACGTTGTTTATAAATACTAGAAAATAACCCAAAACTAAAAATCACATTTTTTTTAGGAACAAATAACAGAAATATTGCCTAATGTCTACATATATACATATATAAGTACTACTTTCTACTTATACTTGGATATTTTAAAAAATATGCAGATACTTCTGATAACAAATACCTAGGTAACTTCGTTATAAAATCAAAAATGATAGCTAGGTACAATAGAAAAATAAAAAATAGCTATTGTAGTAGCGATATTTTCCGAGACTTTGCTGTTGCAAATTCATCAATTACATCGCTAAAATTTATACCATCAAAAATTTCTTGTTCAATTGCTAATATTGCTAGCCCAGACAATATTTCTTGAAGCATTGTCGATCTTAAATAATTTTTAACTTTGAAAAAGATTGCTCGCCAGAAGCTACATATACAGGCAATGTCAGAAGAATTCTTAGTGAAATGCTTACGTTTGGAAAGGTGGAGATTAAATAATTGTTTTCAAATATATATTGTAAAATACTTAAGGGGTCAGTATCATCAAGTAATGAAAACAACTTTAACGCTTTAATTTCATTAAACAAATCATTGGAGTCTACATCCTTATCCTGATCTGTCAGTCGTTCTTCAAGAACAGAACAACGTTTTAAAAGATCGCTGTCACTTAATTTGAATATGTCGCTAAAAATCCGAAAATATTATCATACTTATTTAATAAGTCAAATTGGTTTTTTAGAGAGCTTAAAGTTTGATCTATAATTTTTAAGAAAAAACTAATTTTAAATGCGGTTTTTGGATCATGAGGGGTCTCATCTCGGTGTTCATAGTCAAACAGTTTTGGTTTAAATTTCCTCCTGACCGTTGGTAACGGTGAAAAGTCTTCTTCAGTTTCGAGAGAGAGTGCTACTTCTTTCGCTTATACAAGAATTTCTTGAAATGATTGGTCAGATCTATATTGCTGGAAGTGATCAACTAAATTTTTTTAGGTAGGTTTGGCATACTTTAATATTAATTGTACCACTTTGGATTTGTTTGCTGACAATATTTATATGAAATAAAACGTCATGCCAAATAATAATTCCACAAATAAATTGAAAACTTTGTACAGACGTTAAGAGGGAACTCGCTTTATGTCTTGCATCAACGTGAAAGGAATTATCTTCAGCTACTTCTAGAAGACTTTCGCAAACCTTAATTAAATAAAGTTTAAGGGGCTTTATTGCATCAATTTTGCTGGACCATCTTGTCTCACTTAGAGGCTTTAAACTTAACCTGGGGACATTTTTTCTCATAACATCCCACTTTTTGTGGATGACGAAAAAAAAATTATATAACTCTTGCACAAGATTAAATAAGTTTATTGTAGCATCTGACACCTTAGAAGCGTCATGTACTGTTAAGTTCAAAGTATGAGCAGCACAAGGTACAAAAAGGGCTCTCGGATTCGCATCAAGAATGCGTTTTTGAAGCCCAACATGCTTTCCCTTCATGTTTGCCCCATTATCATAACCTTGTCCCCTAATATTTTTTATATCTAAATATAATTTTTTCAAAATTTCTGTCGCAAATGTATATATTCCTTCCCCTGTAGAGTCCAGTATTAGATTAAACGCAATAAAACTTTCCTTAACGTCAACCTTTTTTGAAGGACAACATACCTCAGAACAAGACTAATTTGCTCAGTATGACTAGTGTCTGGTGTACAATCTAATATTATTGAAAAATATTTTGAACTGCGAAACATTTCTAAAATATTATTTCTTACTTTAGACGACAATAATTCAATTATTTCATTCTGTATTTGCACGCCTAAATAATGAGTCATTTTAACAAATTTTTTTTTGAGTTACACACTCGGCTAACGTGCTGTCTCATCACTGAATCAAAAGAGGCAATCATCTCAACAGCTTTTAGAAAATTTCCATTATCATGTTCGAAAAGTAATTTAGAAGAACCTTTTCCATTATCATGTTCGAAAAGTAATTTAGAAGAACCTTTGTGTAGATAAATACTTAACAATCACAATAATTCTTTCCAACACGTCGCGCCAATATTATTTTCTGTTTCTAAAATCCGCAGGTGATGAGCATTAACAGTCGTAGATGTCTCCAACATTTTTTTTTTTATTTACCCAAGTGTTCATATAACTGTTGTGTAAAGTTGACGTTTAGTGTCTCTTCATTAGCAAAGACAAGTGTTGCCAATCAGATACTCCATTTGTATCACAAAAAGTGTACAGAAAAAACAAAATACAGAATCTTTAGAAATAGAGTAAATAAGCCAAGTCCTTTCGACTTTTTCTCCATTTGCTAGACTTCTTACAAAGTATTTGCACGAAAACTTTCGCTTATCTCTATTACTAGAAAAGCTAAAACTGATGTCTATCAAGGGCGGACCACGTTTAACCAATATTCTAGCTATCTCATTGGTGATTCTTTCGGGCCACAAACCGGGGTCGGACGGAATTATATCGACACTAGCCTCATTAAAGCCTTCATCGAAAGTGTCACTTGCAGCAGGTATTTCGGTAGCTGACATTACCGAACTTCTTATACAAGCTGAATTACCTGAAGTGGATTGTTCAAGTGCTGTAGACGAGGATGGTGTCATCGCTTCATCGTGCTCTGCATCAGTAGAAGCTGTTTTGCTGCTACAACCGCCGCCACTTGTTGCAGGACCTGGTGTTACCGTGGTCGCCTCTGTTGAAATTTCAGATGATCCACTCATGGTTACTGATATTCCTTCCTTTTCAATCCGTACCCCTTGCTAGGGGTGTGGTGACTGCCTCTGATACCATCGTCCTCCATTGTTTTCTATCCATTGCTGCATGGACTGCCTCGTGGACCTGGCTACCAGTAATCTCTTTTATTATGTCAGTCCATCGTCGTGGAGAACGGCCTCTGGAGCGTTTTCCGCTGACTTTTCCTTCTACCATTAGAAGCTCTAGATCTGAGCTGCGTCGTGCTACATGCCCGAAGTATGAAAGAATTCGTTGGTGAATTGTATCGTGAATTCGTTTCTGGACACCTAATTCTTCTAAAATGGAAACGTTAGTTCGTCGCTCTGTCCATGATATGCGGAGAATCCTGCGGTAGCTCCACATCTCAAACGCATCTATTTTCTTACGATCTCTCATTTTAAGGGTCCATGTTTCGGCAGCGTATAATAAGATAGAAAAAACTAAAGAATGAAGGAGACGCAGTTTGGTAGCCTTGGTTATATCTCGATCTTTCCATATTTTTATAAGCTTCATAACTGCATTTCTGGCAATTTCAATCCTTCTCTGAATTTCAGGTTCACAGCTACCTACGTTAGTAATGATAGAGCCAAGGTAGATATACTTTTGAACGACTTCACAGCCAAATACTTGTTGAATGTCGGGCTGATTATTATTAGCTCTGTCAATAATCATCACTTTTGTCTTAGATTATTGATTACTGATATTACGGATTTAGAATCTTGAGATTCGGTCGCATCGATAGTCTCCGTGGAATCTTGATTGTTTTGCAAGAAGTGCTTTAAAGATCCAGCCATTTTTTCCCTTTCTTGTAGTCTCAGTTTCTTTTGCTCGCGAAACGTCGCACCTGAAGGTCTCTTTCTTTTATCCTGAAAAAACCAATAAATAATTGGTACTCATGGGAATTCGGAATTAACTTCTAAAGTAAGCACAATAATAAGCACCAAGTTTGCATATTTAAGTAAACAGCAATTTGTTCGAGCCCTTTCAGCTTAAACCCTTTCAGAAATAAAGGCAAAAAAAATATTAAACTAATTTGATCTTATAGCCCTTAAAAAACCCTACAAAATGGTTTTTTAAAAAGATCGATAGCATAAAAACTAAGCGAGTTATGGATAAAAACCAATTACTTTTTCGAACTCGTACATGACATTTCAATTAATAAAAAGATATTTGGGTTAAAAAAAATTAATTATAACCAGTATCCTATAAAGGGTTAATGTTGATAGTATAAAGTAGGGAACACTTACCATTTTATAAAAAATCAAACCGTTGAAATTGCAGTCAGCAGGTATTCAGCACTTAATTTTTTAGAAAAAAAGTAGTAAACAAAATATTATACAACACAACACTTGACAAAATAAAAATAACTTTAAATGTAAAAATTAATAGGATTACTTGTTTTTATGCACTTGTTGCACGGTCCAGTGAACTAACCGGTTTAAAAACGTTTCTGGCGATGCATCGCTTTTATAGCGCTCCAGGTATTATTCTGAACAGGAAAAATCAAGAAACTACCGCCTGACATGTTCTCGCAACATAGGAATCGGCAGTAACTGTATGATATACTAATAAAATTTCGTGTGTATTTATACCTAATCCTATTTAATTTCTCAACTTTTATTTTAAAATATATTTTTGTTTTTTGTTTTTTTTTTGCAAATTTTTTTGCAATTTTTTTTTGACCCTGGGTTTTGGCGCCCTTAAAGGATGGCGCCCGTGTGCATTGCACACTTTGCACATATGGTAGCGGGGGCCCTGACGATATGACTAGTAAGATGTGATATCATGCTAGCGCATGATATTCATACTTGATGCAAGTAGGCTGCCGTTTTGATATGTCTACTTTCTTAAGAGGTCGTGTAAAAAACAGGTTCTTCACACAGCCTATTGACAAATAGAACATGTAACGTAAATGTAGAAGATACACAAATCAAATGAAATTGCTAAAGACCTGTTCATTGTTTACTTGTGACAACATTATAATAAATTTCAAAATCTAGCATAAGTAACTCCCACAAAGAACGTGATTCGACAACCTATAGCAGCGTAGTAACTGAGCTTCCGAGAACTTACAAGACGAAATAAAAAAACTAATTTGACCTTTACTCGTACACTATACCATTACTTTAATTTAAACTCTTAGTGCTGTTTCTACAACTGTTAATGCTTGCAATTGAAACTGTAAGGGCACTTTACAACTGCACGTGTTAATAGCGTTGCTTTAATAAAATAATCATACAAATCAGTACAGTAGAAGTCGCAAACGAAAGTGGCAATGAAGACGTCTTTTGTGTTTTAAACATAGACTTCTTATTACTGGCGGTGAGTTTTAGTGTACATACTTCTTATAGAATATTTAAATTTGGTAATAAATTACGAAATTTGTTAAAAATTTAATAAAATTTTTAAAAAGTTGAACAATGATTCATTAATATTAGGGTTATTATTATAGTAATTAGAACTGCACATTATGCAAATTCCACATTTACATACATCTCTACATAAATTCTTTTGATTAAACGGTCATATCTATCTTACTTGTAATACTCCCCATTCCAGTAAATTCCATTTCTTAATTTTCACTGTACCATTGGCTAAGATAATGTTTCGGTTTGAATTACTTTTTCTTATTTGTATAATCATAACTGATTGAGCAATATGTTATTAAAATAACTTATGCATTTGTTCTAATGATTTGTTCTAATGATGATCAAAATACAAGTTCGATGGACCGTTTGTTCTATATATCTACTAATTAACAAGCCATCCTTACCTTGGATTCTCGATGTCGAATCGGCAGCTAGGCCTAGCAGATCTCTCTTCTAAAAGTTCTAAATCAATCCAATACCTCCTTTTTTTCAAGTCCTGTGACTACTCACTCACAAACACCAAAATTTAATGAGCTCCGATCTCCGAGCTCCTGCAACAATTTCATTACCAAGCAGTTGTTCGAAATTTATTATTTCTTTAATATATTTCTAATTAGTAGAAGATAGGCGTACAAGTATATGAAAAATCCGTAAAAACTTTTCCTTAAAATTTCTATTATTAACCATTCAAAACATATCAGCATGAAATAGTGTATGAACCGAACTCAAATATATTAGAATGAGGTTTTCCAGTTTGACCCCGAACTTCGTATATACCGGATGAGCAATCTTCCAGAAGTTAAAACACAACAATAATAATCATAATAATAAATATAAGTTTTTAAGACCTAATATTTTAACCAGCAGCATTCCTAATGTATATTTTATTTTTTCTCAGACAATGTGGTTCATTAAGGTACTAGCATTGGTTACCTTTAGTACGCTCGGTATTACCAAAGAACATATAACATGTTATATGCTCTTTGGTATTATTTCAAACCTGGCTGTCCCAGCAGATTCTACACATTTGCCTCTAATTGCCAGTTCCACAGAAGCACATGTTGATCATAAACTAGAAAAAGAGGTGTTGTTTACTATATATTACTTTATAGCATCAAGTTAACAGTGTCAATTTTTTTTTTAAAGGGACATTCACGTGACATCGATTTGACTACCACAAACATCTATCAAATGCAGGTTAATTCCCATATTAGTAACCGTTTTGCCCATACTACAGTTATAAGCAAAGTAAAAAACTTTGCGAGCGAGGCACAGGAAACTACTTTTTCTGTAATACTTCCAGAAAGCGCTTTCATTTCTGGCTTTATTATGGAAGTAGCCGGAAAAAATTATACAGCATATGTTAATGAAAAAGAAGAAGCTAAGAAAACATATGATCAGGTTGGTTTTTGGTTGGTAAACTCATAAATCGCTACCACAATTCTTTACGATAATTTAGGCTGTTAGAAGTGGATTAGGAGCGGCGCATGTAGCAATCAGCGCTCGTGATTCCAACCGTTTTACTGTTTCTGTTAATGTCGAGCCAGAATCCAAAGCTGCATTTTACTTAAGTTACGAGGAACTTTTGAAAAGAGAAGATGGACAATATGAATTGGTTATTAACTTGCACCCAGGACAACCTGTTAGAGATTTAAGTGTTCAAGTAAGTTTTATTATTACAACATATTAATCGGAGTAACAAATGAAGTAACGTTATCATAATCTTAGGTTAACATAGCAGAGAGTCGAAAAATAACGAAATTAAAAACGCCCCCCATTCGTTCCGGCAATGAAATAGCAGATAATAAAAATGAGCTTGATCCCAGAGCTACTATTGAAACCGTTAATGATACGGCAGCCGTCATCACCTTTTCTCCGAATATAGAGAGACAGAAACAACTAGCACATCTTTTAGGTACTAAAGAAGAAGCAGGTCTAGCTGGTCAATTTGTGGTACAATATGATGTTGAACGTGATCCTCAAGGTGGGGAAGTTTTGATAAAAGATGGTTATTTTGTACATTTCTTTGCGCCGACGGAACTAACCGTGCTTCCAAAACATGTATTTGTGTTAGATACAAGTTCTAGTATGAACAGTCAAAAAATAGAACAGCTCAAACAAGCTATGCACAAAATATTGGAACAGCTAAACGAAAATGATATTTTCCACATAGTAGAATTCAATTCCATTGTCAGAGTGTGGGATTTATATAATGCATCGGCTAGAGCTGAGTACTCTAATTTTGGCGTTGACATGTATAGACAGCAAGGATGGTCTGAAAAAGAACCGCTCGAGGTAGATAAACTATGTTTACAATTGTTTGAAAACCAACTTTTGACTTTTTTTAGAATAAACATTTTCCGAAGGCATGCAAAGTAAATTCCGCCAATATTAAAAAAGCTAAAGATATTGTCTCGGCATTTGAACCAACTAGCAGCACTGACATCTATAATGCTCTCAAAACTGGTCTTAATCTTGTAGATATAGCAAAGCACCATGACCACCAACCTTTAATTGTGTTTTTAACAGATGGAGATCCAACTGTTGGTGTGATTTCTACCGAAACAATTGTGAACGATGTATGATAGTTTTCTTTATTTTTGCTTTGTTGACTTTTTTTTAAATTTTAGTGATATTTCATCTACAATAGAAACTATTTTTAACATTTTAATATTTTAGAAGTGATTGTGTACTTAGCGTCAGACGTTTATATTTTTCAAAATTTATTGGTTGCTCTAAAAACATACCAATAATTTTTTGTTGAGTTTAATCAATTTTAAATGTTTAATTACGCACTCTCTTCATTCGTCTAACAAGTACAGCCATATTCAGTCTAAGTTTGGCGTCATACAGCCGATGTATTTTCCAATTTTAATAGGGTTTTCTTCCAGATAACTGATTTTAACTCTGGGTTACGCCAATCTTCAATTTTTGCACTTTCATTTGGAAACGAAGCAGATAAAAAATTTCTACAAAAACTAGCCTTACGCAATTCGGGTTTTTCAAAGCACATATATGAGGCTGCAGATGCGTCTTTGCAACTTAAAGATTTTTATCAACAGATATCTTTCCCTCTTTTGGTAAATGTGACGTTCAGCTATTTGGCTTCAGCCTCAAACCTTACAAAAACACAATTTCCGATTCATTTTAAAAATTCGGAACTGGTAGTTGCAGGATGTGGTAAATATTAGCTTATAAAGAATTTAAATAATTTTCTAAACAAGATTTTCAACTTTCAGAATATTCCAACATTGAATATCCATTTGTGGATGCATGGAATGGAAGAGCGATGGTATCTTTTAAACCCACTCTACAAGAGTCGGCTTCAAATATTGAACGTCTATGGGCTTATTTAACAATAAAGCAGCTTTTGGAAAAGAATGAGATTTCAGACGAGGACCAGAAAGAATCAAAGCTGAAGGCACTCGGTTTGGCATTAAAGTATTCCTTCGTTACTTCTCTAACTTCATTGGTTGTTGTGAAACCGAATGCTACTAATGCGGTAGATATTGAAGCTGCTGATAGGGGTAAGATTTCTAATATTTCTTTCCAATATTTAAATATACAGTGTGTCGAAGATAAGGACTGCCAGTATGGGGATCTCGTTAATAGTAAGGGATACAACTTTGTTTCAATGGAAAAATTTGCATAATTAAAGAACTAACAAATTGACGCCTAGAAATCCTTGACATGATTTTTGAGTTATATGATAAAAACCGAAAATTCCGATTGTTAATTAAAGTTAGAACAAAACTGATAAAACTTTTTTATAGCAACTTTTTATGGACTTAAAGATTACGTCATTATTTTTTTTTATCCCACGTTTGGTCTTCGAGCAACCATCTTCAACTTCATTCCGTCCTTATTTTCTGATGTTAAATTTTAGAAGTCTTTTGTATTCTGAAATTAGCAATGTACCACAAATTATGGTTTAATTACGTTTAGTCCAGTTTGACCATCATGAAGAACTTTTTGGCTGCAGACCTGTGTCGTAGAGCATTTCATAAGTTATTTCAGCTTTGTAATTTAAAGAAAAAAGTGTTTTTTTATTTCTAATTTTAATTATTGTTTATAAGTAAGAAAAATAATCAATAAATCAATTAATTACTGTGGAAAATTATTTGTATTCCAAGACCATACGCAATTATTCAAGATTAAAAACATCCCGTGTGGCTCATTACTTCTTTCTTTATATCACAAAAGCTGAAACAATGTATGAAATGCTTTAAGACACAGGTCCGAATCCAAAAATGTTTTGATGATAATCAAAAAGACTAGAAACGTAATTAAACCATAATGTATTGTACATTGTCGAATTCAGAATACAAGGGGCTTCTAAATTTTGACATCAGAGAATAAAAAAAAGCTGTAAAAGACTCTACCCAAAACTTCCCTCTCAAGTGGACATTGGTGACACTAAATAATTTTAAAAATTAAAGGAAGCTAGATGTAAATATGTTTTCAAGTTCTAAATAATACGGAACCAATAAAAGAATGCCCTTGAATGCGAATTACATTAATTTTCAAATAAAAAAAGTAATTGCCGACGGGATTTGAACCTGCGAATGCAATCTAATCGTTTATCAATTTCTTGCTAGCCTACGGAGCACTTTTCATATCGTTGCGTTGCAACTGTCTTAACCTTCATGTCGGGCATGTATTAAGTTTCGTGTCTAAACGAGGTGTGTTTCAACCAAATCAGGCAATGGAAAATTAATTATATTTTTTACAACATTAAAGCAATTCAGACAATTCAATCACTAAAAATTTCTTCATTTTTTTTCAACATTTCATACGTAGGATGTATATATTTATGTGCAATCGTTTTTACGATACGTCGATGCTGAAATTTATGCAAGACATTTTTCGTACGCTTTGTTTAAACAATTTCTATAGCATTTGCTAAAAATCTGGAAAGAATAAGCTTTTCACTAGTTTACGAATTATTGACAAATATTTAAAACTAAGCCTGTACGCTTAAAATTCATTAATTTTTAGCACTAAAATTAATCGAAAAATATTTTTTTCTGGGTTTTTGCAATCTCAAAAAAATCAAAGGAAAATAGAGGTAACAATATTTTAACACTTGGTTATGCAAATTAAATCAATTATAAAATTTAAAAAATTAGCAGGGAGGGATTCGATCGACATCATCTGCTGATGCAATCGTAACCGCATCGGCATTTTCTGCTGCGCTATGCAGGCTCGCTGATATTTGTGGGACGCTCGGCTGTATTTAAGAAAACGGTGTTATCGTTGAAACGTTTTGAATTTTTTGCGACCTTATCTTGTATTTGTTGGGTACAATTTTCACCATTTGTATAGCCTGACCTATGTGCAAATTATTACTTTAATATATTTCCCACTTAAAGCAAAAATAAACAAAACTTATTTTTTAAGGTGCTCACCTTGTATATATTTGTCCGAAATTTTCTCGGTTTTATGCCAGGTAAACATATAATCTGCATACCAAATATCGTCATTCTGCAAAAAACAGTTTTTGAATTATACCGCCAAGAGACAGATAGACAGACAGACAGACAGACAGACAGACAGACAAACAGACAGACAGACAGACAGACAGACAAATAGACAGACAGACAGACAGACAGACGAAATTGAAAAAACCTATTTTTCGTCATCTAGGCACTCTGAAACGTGAAGATTTGAAGAAATCTCGGAAGGTGGTTTTTTCGCGATTACATTACTTCCTTCGTCGTTTAAACTCTTCTTCTTCCTTTTATTATAGGCCAGTGGCCTGTTTTAACCACAAAGTAGACGAGGGAAGTAAAAATAAAGTTGATGATGGTTGCTTGAAAACGAAACGTAGGATAAAACATCGATAACGTAATCGTTAAGTCCATGAAAAGTTGCTATACAGAAGTTTGATCAGTTTCGCTCTAACTTTAATGTTAACGCCAGAAAAAAGGGTAGAATAGAAAATCCAAAAATTCTGTTTTTTAAGATATTCGTAACTCAAAAACGAAAAATCATATCAAGAATTTCTAGGCGTCATTTTGATAGTCCCTTAATTACTCATTTTTTTTCATTTATCCAAATTGGTATCTTATTGCTATCTAATATTTACAACACTTAGAAGTAGTGTATTTATTAGTTGTCCTGTAAAACTACGAATAGATATATTTTCACATCCCGCCGTTATAGATTTTGTTAACATCAATATTAAGTCTAATAGCGCATGACATACACATTATACTAAGAAGGATAATAAAAATTAATAGATCATGTTTTTTTCAGTACCACATAGTACATACAATACAAAATCGCATGGCTTTGGGAAAACGGGTGGAGCTCGTCGTAGCAGAACCCGTGCTAGAATGCGTACTAAAAGTTATATCCCTCCCCCCAATATCGACAGGAATTTTAATGAAACAAACTCTGGTTGTAAGTAATAATTACTTTATGCTGTTTATTAGGTGTTTCGCCACCTTACAAAATTTAAAATATTAAAAGTCCTTGGTAACAAGGACAGATGTTCCCTGAAACGTTCAAATTTTAGCGTTTTTAATTTTGTAGGGTAGTAAACTACCCAAAAAAGAGCATGAATTATAATCTGCCACAAAAATGTTTCAGAGATTATAGTAACTAAGTACTTGCCTAACCTGTGTATTTATAATTCTTGCTTTCAATATTATTTTTAAATTTATTAGTTTGCTGCTCAAGTTATTCATAGATTCAATTTTTTTTAACAATTTGTAATCATTCTTCATTTTCAGTGGCAGATTATTCTAGTACGACACAACCAATGCGAAGCTCAACAACGAGAGTTTTTTCTAGTACCCCTAAAAATCCCACTTTATTTTCTGTTCTCCCTTGGCTAAAATATATTGTAAATCAAAATGATATTATAAATTTACCAACAGGTATGGCTCATATCTATATCATACTCACGCAAACCATATTTTATTAAAATTTTAGGCAATTATAAGTTGGGACTTAACGAAACGCTGTCAGATAAGGTGGTGTCCTCTAAAACTCCCTTAAACACTATAGGACACTGTTCATTACTTCATTCCTGTCCTCAAGTACATTCACTTCTTACAAATGTAGACGTGCTTATGCAACATTTTTGCGTATTACAAAACGAGTAAGTATATTTTTCACAATTTTACTTTAAAAATAATATAATTTTACGATTAGCATAACTCTTTTTTTCTTTCAGATATGCTGGTGTTTGCTGCCCTTCGAGTAGCTAGGCATTTAAATGTTATTTTTTACAATAATACTTAAATTATTAAGTTTTATTTAGCTGCAAATAATATTTCATGTTAGTTAGAAGTATGTACATAATATGATTGGCACATGTAAATATTATCACAGAAATGTAGTAATAGTAATTAACGTATTTAGAGGGGCAACCCAGTCTTAACTATCGAGCATATTTATGTGAGAAATATTAAGACGGTTAACCCTCGAAATGCATTAATTAGCTTTTATTATACCTGCATCAGAATCGCCGTTTAAAGCACGCCTGAGCTTGCGAATACAGGCGATTAAAGCTCGCCGAGCTTTAAAGGTTGCCAAGGAAACGACTGAATGCAACAACGCACATGGACGCGACAAAAACCTAAATAATTCTCGTAACTATAGTAGCAATATTATTATGCCCTCTCGATTTACCACGACAAAAATTATTTCTAAGTTTTTAGTGCGTAATTTATTTCCAGTATTGAAGGTATAATAAAAAATAACGTAAAGTATTCGTGGATAACTGGTCTTTAAAACACTTGCTCTATTTCGAGCACTCCGGCTACGCCGTCGTGCTCGAAAACTCGCGCGTGTTTTAAAGACCTTGTTATCCACTCACACTTTAATATACTATTATTGTTAATTGAAGCAATAATTTGAATCAATAATAATGATTAAAAACTGCTAAATCGAAATCGGACTATCATGAATATTATTATTATTGTTATTATTAAGAATAGTAAGCAGGCGGCAAGCCGATATCTCTTACGTTCATAAATACAAAATAAGCAGTTGTATGTACATTTTCAACATATTTTAACATTATACAGCTAATTATATTACTATTTAACTTAAACATAATATATAAGTACATATACTTGAAATGAAACATTTTACAACAATATGGACATGCACTTGCATATGAATAATTGTACATACATAAAAAGAAATGGTTATCCTGAATAATAATCTTCTAGAGGATTTTTAAATAAATTTTTATTGGCACTGCACACTATGTCATTGGTTAATGAATTCCAACTGTTATGAACACGGTTGCACAGGAGATTCTTCCTTGGAAGTTTGTTGCATCGTTCAAGTTCTAATTTATATGAATGACCACTTAAATGCATATTTTGGCTTAGATGGAAAATGTTCACAGGTGTTGAATAGTATCCCGAGATCACTTTGTAAGTTTCTATGAGATCACCGCGTTCTCGCCTCTTTTGTAGGGTTGTTAGACCTAGCTTAGATAGTCGTTCCTCGTATGGCATGTTTTTCAAGGCCTGTGGTATTTTTGTTGCTCGTCTCTGCACTTTCTCGATTAAATCAATGTCTTTAACGAAATATGGTGACCAAATAGGCGATGCATATTCTAATATAGGCCGAATATAGGTTATATAGATTTTAAGTAACAGTTCGGGAGTTAGATCTTTAAATGCACATTTCACTAAATACAGCACAGTGATCGCTTTTTTCACTATAGATGTAATATGGTGGTACCATTTTAAGTCCGCAAATATTATGATGCCTAGATTCAGTTGCACTTTGACTTTTTTCAATGTAACTCCATGTAAAGTGTAGTCTAATCTAGGATTATTAAAACCTATATGCAAAATAGTGCACTTGTCTTCGTTTACTGTTAAAAGCCAATTTGCTGACCAACTTTCAAGTTTTTTAAGATCGGATCTTAATATATCTGCATTTGTCGTGGGAAAATTAAAAAGTTTGGTATCATCCGCGAAAAATGTTGGATTAGAATGAAAACAGGCTGCAAGATCGCTCAAGTATAATAGAAAAAGTAAAGGCCCTAAAACTGATCCTTGTGGTGCGCCACTTAGCACTGCATATTTTTCAGAGAGTTCACCTTCTATTCTGACCCTAAAGTACCTGTTTTTCAAAAAGTTTTCCAACCAGCGCAATCAGTTTCCTCTGATTCCCTAGTGTTCCAATTTATAGAGTAATCTTTCGATGGGAACTCGATCAAACGCCTTCTCAAAATCAATATACACAACATCAATACTGTATCCTTTATCGAAAGCTTTTGACCAAACATCAAGATTTACTAAGAGGTTTGTAGTAACTGATCGCCTGGGCATAAATCCATGTTGACCCTTTGGTATGACGTCGTTTGCAATAAAGAATTCCGTCAACTCTTTTGCTATTATTTTCTCCATACATTTACCCAAGACAGATGTTAAGCTTATCGGTCGATAGTTTTTTGGTAAAAGTTTATCCCCTTTTTTATATATTGGAATTACTGTGGCCTCTTTCCAAACTGTAGGAACCATTGAACAAGTAAGGGATTGGTTCATTAGACATGCCAGCGCGCTACTCAAGGTCGAAGCACATGATTTAAAAAAATGTGGAGACGGTTCGTTATGTCCAGGGCTAGAGTCCGAATTTAGCGACATTAGCTGTTTCTGCACCTCCTCTGCAGTGAAGTGAATGGATGTAATACTTTGTGTGGTTCGGGTGGAATTTGGTAGGGAAGGAAAGTTTTCGAGAGTTTCTCGCACATAAGCACTGTGAAACTGTTTAGCAAACATTTCAGCCACACTTCGGGGACCAGTCTGTAAGGTATCATCTTCTAACTGGCGTAGAAAGGTGGGCGATGTTCTAGATTTCAGGACTTTTTAAATATATTTGAAGAAGAGTTTTGGTCCAGTATCAATAATGCTCGCTTCATATTTACTTTTGGCTGTTCTTAATTGTGCTCTCAGAGTGTTTGCATGTAGACGATATGAATCATAGTCTGAAGGTGATTTAGTACGTTGATATGTGTCCCATAAACGCCGTTTGTTACGTATGCCGGCTTTCATTAATGGAGTGATCCATGGCTTGTCTGTGTTTTTTCTACTTCTCTTTGAAGGAACATACTTTTCTATAGCCAATTCCATCAGGTTGTAGAACGTTGCTGTAGTTTCATCCACGGTTTCCGATGCCTGAAATCTACTTTCCAGTAGAAAATTATTTATATCCACGTAATTTGCCTTAAAATAATTTCTAATAGGTTTTTTGGTTCTTGCGTTTGCATTTCCGATATATATATATTATATGAGTTCTGTATCCGTGACAAGAATCAAGTCTGGTAGAGATGGCTCTTCGCCATTCCGATAGCGTGTCGGTTGATTTACCAGTTGCGTGAAGTTGCTATTTAAGTACATTTCAGTAAAAATGTATTCAGCATTGACTGTGTTGTTTAATATTGGCTTTAGCCAGTCAATTTCAGGAAAATTAAAGTCGCCAAAAACCAAGAGATTTGCATATTCTTGCGAAGCTTTATTTAGCGAGTTTAACATTTCGGCATCGTTTTCAGCTGTCGAATTTGGGACTCGATAAATGCAAGCAATTAAGAACTGGGTACGATGTACCTTTATATCTAACCAAACAGAATCGTTTTTACCAGTTGAATACATTTTATTTTCTTGGGCTGTTATTTTTACGGAATTTCGTTTTTTATATAAATGCAAGTACCACCGCCACGCCTGTTTTGCCGATCTTTCCTATAGAGCGTATATTTCTGTAATGCAACGACATTATCATTTTTCATGTTTCACTTATTAATATTATTGTAGGGTTGAGATTATTTGCAACTAATTCAAGTTCATTAAACTTTGCCATTAGCGAATCAATATTTGTATGCATGTATGTAATTTCGACTAGCCTGCTATGCGTGTTTAGTTTTTTTTGCTTGATGATTTCAGGAATTCAATTCTTATATTTTATTGTTAAATCCTGTTCACCGTCATTTATTCTATCCTTTAAAGTTTGTTGTAGATTTTTTAAATACTCTCGTTGTGCTGGTGTTTGATCCGACCGAATTATTATTTCACTGTTCCGTCCTAGTTTGCTTTTTCCGTTCAAAATTGCAACTCCATCGATAGCTGATGATAATACAATTTTTAGCGGACGATGTTTTTGGTTTTGAGGTACACCTAAACGAAGCGCGCGAATATTATCCGTGGGGACTTCTGGTGCAACTTTCTGAATAACGCTAATAGCTTGCTGGACATCGTGGTTTTGTCGCTGTTCACGGGATTCTGATGGCAATTCTTTAACATTAAATAAGATAACGTTTGCAGCTCTACGATTTCTATCGAAAATTTCACCGATAATTGCCTCAGTAAGCTCGGGTTGAGATTTTGGTGTGACAGAACTAGCATTCTTAAGTTGCTCAATTTTTTTTAAATTTCCTTTTACCATAAAGGAAGTATTGGATTCACCCCAAAAATTCCAAATTGAGTTTTCAACAGATCTTCACGTTTTAGAGTCCCCTGATCCCAAAAAACATATCTTTTTTCATTGGTCTGTCTGTCTGTCTGTCTGTGTGCCTGTGAACATAATATCTCAAAAATGAAAAGAGGTATGGCGTTGAAACTTTATATATAAGTTTTGTGTAGTATGTAGATGAGACAGTAAGCTTTTGAAGAAAATCGCATAACCGGAAGTAGGTGTTTACTCTTGTGATTTTTCAGTTTTTTTCGATTTTTTCAAAAACCGCTCTAACTATTTTTTTCAAACTTTACATTTTTAATGTGTATTGATGTGAGCTAGGCCATTTTCCAGTTGAATACTTGTAAAGTGGGCTTCTCTTGTTTTTTTCAATTTTTTTTATTAACTCCTATTTTAAATAGAACACCCGGTATATTATTACATTTTTGAATTCAGATTAAAATTTTAGAGAAAATTTGTCTCTTCAACTAACGCTCTATTTTGTACCGTTTTTATAGAATTTGTAATTTTTGAAAATTTTTGACAAATGCTTAGAAATTAAAAATGAAATTTTTGACTAATTATAAGATCACTGTAAAAGGAAGTTGTGTGAGTGTATCACACCAGATGTTTTGAGTTCTAATATGTGTGATGTTACTATAGTGCCTGTCGTAAACAAAATAAAAATCTTAAAATGGAAACGCAAAACAAGTTCCTTGTTATACCGGATGGAATTAAAACGATTGCCTACTCCGCCACGGAGGAAATTGTCCCTTCGAGTGGATGCATGTTAAATGTATCTTAACATTCAAGGACGCGATCATGTTAAACACTGTTTAACATGTCAATGAACAATAAAACTATATTACAACTGTAACAATCATTTATTAATAATTTTCAGCTGATTTATGTTCTAGTTTTATAAACCTGTTGAAATATTTTCTAATTTAGTCAACCATCAAAGTGACGGACCCTGTATAGTAGTATTATTTTTAATTTTGATTTGTTATCACTAGCACTTTGAATTTTTAAAGATTTAAAAATAATGCTATTAAAACCTCTACATAATAAGCATTTGCATAAAGATTCAATTTATTATTACTATAAAATTATACAGTAAATCGTACGACACTCATTAATGACCAATAGAAAAATTAGTTCACGAGCCGTAACCAAGACAACAACAAAATTTCTTGGAAATTTCTAGTAGGTAGACCAACCCTTTGACTATCTCAGGTCTTGGCACAGTTTATATGCTGAAATGTACTTTAGGCAACCATCGGTCTTTTCAATATGCTCTTGCCATATGCCTTTGTAGGATTTTAAACTCGTTATCAAACCAATAAAGCCAGTTTTTCTGTGGGTTAAATATAAATGTTCACCATTTGCTAAACATTTAAGAGATTTTAAGTAATTAATTGCCTCATCTATTTTCTTAAATACAGTATCCTTGTTATAGTGTTGCAAGCTTGCTTTAAAATGTTTGGCTAGTAAGTTTCTGCTGTTAAGAATGTCAAAAATGTCATTCATAAAAATAAGAAACCTTTCTGTTGCTTTGCTGCCCTCAAAATCTTTGGAGTACCTAGTTTCCCTTAAATAGTTTAAAGCTTTAGCAACACTCAGACTAAACACCTGAGCAGCTAATTTAACTTTCATCTTTTCCTTGAACCAATTGGTGTGTCTTTTAGTAATTTTTGTTCCTAGATGAACCCCTTCTTTTTCTTGAATATTAACCAATTTTTCAAGATAATCCCATTTAATAAGATCAGAATTGTCATCATACATAGCTCTATATGTACCTAAAGTATTTCGGATAAGTTTAAGCATATGTGGAGGATCTAGCAAAATATAAATTGGTTTTTTGGTAACCGGATGCAGAAAATATGTTTTTGAAGAATTTACAGACAAATCAGCCCCAAGAATGCACGCCATAGTAATGTTCGTAGCAGCACCATCAAAAGTGAGGCTAGTGATAGTAGTAACTTCAGCTTCATGTAATATTTTCAAACACATTGTTATCAGGTTGCTCTTTTGAATGCCCGTGAGTCCATTAATTAGAAAATAACCTACAGGTAGCTTCCATCTGTCATTTACACTATTAATTAAAAAAACTATTGCTTCCTTTGCTTCTTGTAAAGAATCGCTCTGCAATTCACACCCTAAATTAACATACCTAGAAATTTAAAAAAAACTTGAAATAATACACTGTCAAGTTTATATAATTCCATGCTATAACAAGGCGGAAATTGTCATGCATTTTACCATGCACATAAGGAACTACCAGGTACAAATAAAGAAAAGCATACCCTACAAATTTTTCTCCATCCCATTCTATTTTCTTGTGTATTGACATTTCGTCAATCATTAAAGAGCAAATACAAGGTTTGCCCCTTTCTCTAAGTTCTAATACTTTCTGTTTTAACACCTTTACTGACTCTGTCTGGAAACCAGGCTCACATTCTACTGCTTGATACCATTTTTGAATAGTTCTTGTATGGGGAAGCATTTTAGGGAAAGTTGTTCTAACATAAGAATAAGCCTTAGGCGAATAGAAGTTTAAGGTAAGCGCGAAGCTCTTCAGTTCTGGTGGATAACTTCTTGGTTTCTTAGAATTTAATAACTGCTTGAATGTTATCTTAGTAGAAGCAGGCATTGTATCCTAGGATAAAACATAGAAAAGAAGAAATAACCAATCACCTTATGCTTAACTGTAACTAAGTACCTTACACCAACCAATGTGATGCAATTAAAAATTGTATAAAGACTTTATTACTTACCGAAAGTTTCAATGAAGCATCATCGTCAATCATCCTCTGTTGTTTCAAGTGATCCAGTAAAGTATTCAAGTTAGATACTTTTTTAATAAGCCTCCTGTTTCGTTGTTGCAAGATTTTTATTTGCTTTTGTTTTTTTGCTATCGTTTTCCTTGCTGTTAGTTTATAATGATTATCACTGGCTGATGAAAAGGAATCTTTAAAATCTCCAAAATAAAATTGTCTCCTCTTTTTGGCTGGGGGTTCTGAAGCAACATTTTCCGCAGACGTTGGTGCTGTGTCTCTTCCTGTTGTTTGTTCAATTACATCCTGTACATTTTGTGAATGACTTCTTGACGCAGGAGGTTTTCTGTTTGACGTTTTCTTAATCAAATGAACCGGAAAATCAAAAATGGTCGGCACCGCATCGTTTTTAAGAATATGTTTTGAACTCCAAGGATGAAAAATAAAAGATTCCTGTGTAAAATGCATTGAACATATTCTAGCATGTTTTGATGGCTTAAAATCTTCACGTCGCATTGCAACAATCCATTGCTTTTTCAAATTTAAATCTTGTGGAAATCTGAGAATTTTAGTTAATTTTAGTTTATGATCACAAAATAATAATAAATTATAAATAAAATTCGTAATATTCAATTAATAATCAAATCAATATGGCACGGTTAAGACCCTTGACCTGTGATGTTACTAATTGCAGATATTTCCCAAAAGTTTTAATAAAACAAATTGAAATACTATTACTGAAAATCGTAAATACTTACTTATGAAACGATATGCTTGATCCGCTTTTGTATCGATTTACACACTTATAAGCACTGCATGATTGCACCATTATTATATAAACGAAATACAGATGAAAACTAAACAAATAATACCTAAATAAATAAATGCCGGTGTACCGCTTAGCCAAAACACATGTGCTAAGAATGTAAGAATCGAACTTGGGACAGCGGCTTTCTGCCCACAACTGACGTCACATGCAGGATGTAATGTTGGCTTCATCCTTGTGTGAGTATCGGGTAACACAAGGCGTGTCTATAAGCTGAGATAGTCAAAGGACCAACCTCACTTGAGGATTTGTGTCGTTACGATTTTCTTACCGAATCTGCATTCGAGCATTAATTCATATCCGGAAATTATTTTTCGTGCATTCCAACAACGTCCTAATTTGCTTTCGCGGCCCGCTCGGGCAAATTAATACGACGTTGTTGAAACGCACTCAAAAAAAAATCCGAAAAGAATTAATGCTCTTATGAGATTATATGTCTTTATTATTCAACACTATAATGAACGAACCAATGAAAATTGTTCAATTTGTCAGAAACGGCCAATCAAAATTGACTGTCATTGAAAACACCTAATGTCACAGTGTTTTCACGCGAGCCCGATTGGTTTCAATGATTTCAATTTAGTGAGTAGCCTTTGACTGACATTTCACCAAAACGTCAAAGTCAAAGTTTGCAAATCAGCGTCGTTCTAAAAACTCATAATAATCGTGTTGGAAGCTCCAGTATTGAATTAATAGTGGAAAACGTTATAAATATGTGCTGTCGAACACGGTAAAAGTCGTTTACCCATATTGTTGAATAATCTTTCCAAATACCACTCAAGGCAAAATTTTTTAAAAGAATTTTTTTCGTCAACATGCAAATTATTGCGTTTAAATTTCTCGAAACCAAAACTGCGTTAAAAATTCCGCGAGACCGCAGGTGAACAAAAAAAATTCTCAAAAAATTTTCACCTTTTGTGGTATTACTCTTGAGAATTTATTATAACGCGCAATGTGGCATTCCCGTTTCCATAAGGACTTTATTGTTACTAGTGGTTTCTAAGGGTACGCCACGCCATGTGTAAATGCGTTTATTTTAAAATGCAATATATGAACCGTGAATTTATTGAAAAAGAAGCACCAGAAAGAACAACAGGGCATGTAATAACCCACATACTTGCTGTAAACTGAAGTCTTTATACTATTTGATCAACAGAATTCCTTCCCCCGTACAATATATTATGTTTTTACATACTCAGTAACGTTTCCATATTGCATTTTAAAATAAACGCCTTTACACATATTGCGCGTTATAATAAACTCCCTGTATGTAATGTACTAAAATATTTTGTTCTATAATTTATTACTATTGAGTTAGTGTTTATGATATTTTATTCATTAGTAAACAAATTTTGATGTGCTTATGTTTATTTTAACAAAGAGTTCAAGTTAACCTCATATTAATGGTCTTTATAAAACTGGCTGCAGGTCTTGTTATTATTAGTATTGCACTATAGGACAGGCAGCACAGCCGATATTCTCTTTGTTACCTTGACATATACAGTACGATTTAAGGTAAAAAATATTGCAATACAAGTTAATCAATCGAAAATTTACACGTAAAAAGCATATGGGAATTTACGGCTGGTTAAAAAAATTCTATTCGTTTTTCAAGCGAGCGCTTGAAACACTTTAAACATCTGTCGCTTGTTTAATTCTACTTTGGCTATTTTAACATTAGAAGTAGAGTACATAAAAATAGTAGTAGTAGCACTTAATCGCAAAGCTTCATGTAGAAGTATTTAAATATTATATCCAAAAAGTGTTGATTTTATTATTTGTGGAAAAACAACACCATTTTATTAGGTTGTTTTACTTAGCTTTTGGAAAGTTTCTTTTCTTTCCCACTAAACAAAAATATACATAATAGTGTTCAGCAATACATGGATCAAAGTAAAATAGCGTTAAATCGAGCAAATATAATAGATATTGCAATAAATCAGCATCTTTGCATTTCTCTCTATACTACTTCATAGGGCTGACTTTCGGTTATAAAACACTATTCGATACAATTTATTAAGGTAAATTTCTACCAGGAGCTGCAACTAATGTGGCTAATTATACATGATTAATTAACTCTAGTTTAGTTATACTTAATCACAATTATAAGCTGTAGTTTCCAAAACTAGCTCAGTGAGTAAAATCTCTTATTCCAGGGTTGGATTTATACATTATTGGCCTAAATACTATTAGGGCAAATACTTTGGTAGGATAAAGGGATACATAACACAACTAATCGTGTTGGAAACTTCATAATAGCAACACAATTGTAATTGAAAACAAACCAAATTGACAACAATTTCCTACAGGTAACTAAATAAACAAACGCTTTTTCTTTATTAATTAGGTAGCCTAAGCGAACATGTTATTTCCGTGGTAGCCCCCGCTGCTTTCCCCTTCCCAATTCTGCTCTTCAGAAACCCAACTTTGCCCCACGGTTATGCCTCGGCTCTAATTCGTATTTGTCGCCGGATGCCTCCTTAGTTGCTCTGCTTTCGTACAGCTGCTATTAAACTTCCTCAACTCTGTGTTCGCCGCTGTTTAACTTGCAGTTTTTCTTATGATACCGGACCTGGCTTCTTGCCCCACAATTGCATTCCGAATTTCTCTGGACAGCACGACAACACTCCCAAAGTCGCACCAATTGCTTGGAAGACAACTATGCTGATCATTACACATAATACACGCAAATTAGGAGCAAATGGATTCAATTTTCTCGAAGAATAACAATTTTGTTATCTTATTATTCTTGTTACCAAGATCCACTTTAGTTACATCCTAGTTACTGTATTTTGTAAGTACCTACCCTGATTCAATAAATCTAACTGCTTTTACAAATGGCACTTTTAAAAACATTAATCTCAATTATATCGTCGAACATGTCTTAAGATATATCAGTTGTCACATAGTTATTGCTTAATAATAGCATTAATTAATTTTGCCCCAAATGAGTGGGTAACTCTTATTGGATCCAGGTTCGATTTAAATTCACTTTGACTTATTCAAAGAATACCAAATAACAGAAATTACATTTATTTATCACTATTTACGATTCAAGTAATAAAGATAAAAATAAAACAGTATGTAAAGTATTTAGAATAATATGTATAAAATTTATATTTAATTATTTTGCCTTGCGGTTAGACCACCCAACTGGCAGGAGCGGACTTGGCTCAAACTGGAGCGGTGGTCACTGGATTTCCTAGGGTATTTCAGCGCACGTTGGCAAAACTGTGAATGTAAACAAAATATTAGCAAAAGTGTAATGAAGGCACGATGTTATCAGTACCACCTTGATGGACTTTCTCTTGTTTCCCACGTGCACGACCGCGGAATGTGACTTGGTGACAACAGTGGGTAATGAAAGGCTATCTGTGGTTGATGACGAATAGATCGCGAGTGCCAAAGTCGTGTAAAGACAAGACTCGGGGTAGGTTAATATTTGATCTTGGGAAATTGCAGATTATGCAGGAAAGTACGGGCTACGTCTCAGCCAAACTACTGAGCTTTTAGAACTTTAAATTGGCGGGGTTAACGTGCCCTGATCTTCAGTTATAGGTGGTGTTAGATTACGAACTTATGGAGGTTTCGTAAATATAAGCTGGCTTGGAGCGCCCTCAACCCCAGGTAAGCGCCGGCACCGTTTTAAATGAATAAATTATTAAGGTTCCGTGAATATGAACTGGCTTACACTGGATGCGGGCTGAATTCCAGGTATGTGCCGTTTTAAATTAATATATTATGAAAGCTTCTTGAATATGAACTGGCTAGTCTTGACGCGCCCTGAATCCCAGGTATGCGCAGTTTTAAATTAATAAATTATTAACTTAATGGAGCGGGTCGGAGATATCGTTCTGGAATCTAAATCTAAATTTTCTAGAAGAATTCTGATATAATTCTGGTGCCCAGCTGAGGCAGGAGCAAAGCTTTTCCTCAGCGAAGGATTACGGAATCGGCCTGGAGAAGCTAAGTTTGCTTTACCGGCATAATTCTCGGATTAATTCTCTCCCGACTTCGGCGGAATAATTTCATTTTATATCTAACTGCCGCGTCCCCTCCCTCGACAAACTTAAAAGTAAAAACGGCGCACTAGACGATTCCTCGTTTCATCCGCGTATAACGGCGAAATTGCGGTCTCGAGCGGACTGGAACTTTTGTAAAGTTGAATATGTGAAATGTTAAATGTCCATAATATTAGATTATAATTGCTTCGCGTTTAAAATTGGGGCGAAACGATACAATTTTACGTGATTTTTATACTCCGTTTCATTACCGTATAGTCCAGGCTTAATATATATCTACCTCAAAAAATTAATGTAGTCCTAATTTTTGGCACAAATGTTCCTTAGTACTATAGGAACAACCCTTTAAAAATTCCCTTCCCTGGAGTGCTGGCGTCGTATCAAAGAGGCCTTGGCAGTAGTTAAAAACATCTTTTGTTCAGTTAAAGTATCATTTCTGTTTTGAGCAGGGCGAAACATCATCAATGAAAGATGTTCATAATACAAAATTATGGCCCCATAAAAAATATTAAATGACTTTTATAAAACCGTGTTTATGACAAGGAATTCAAAAGTGCTTGAACTCATACACACGGTTTTATAAAAGTAAACCAATATTTCCGAAATTTTGCAACGTGATCCATTCTAATAAACACGAAGTTGCTTTTTCTTCTTCCAAAAACTACGACGCCGGCACGCCCTTTTAAAGGGTCGCTTCTATGGCACTTAGGGACATTTGTGCCAAACATCAGGACGGACAGACAGCGACATTAGGTTTCTTAATTTCTTTGTACCATCCGCTAGAAATTTTGCCAGCACAAACTAGGTAGAACTCATAAAATTTCGTAGAAACAGCACTGATCGTATTTTCAGTTGTGAGACATCAGATAACTAAATACGCTAGCTGTACACGTAGAAGATACCTGGTGATGTATAGCAGAGAAGCTATGCAGGGTTACGGTTTTGGGGATGCTGCTGAGATGCCGTTCAAGCACATGTGCAAGTTGGGTGTGGCAGGCTTTTCTCTAACTATCGCACTAGGCAGAGGCCGTGTGGGTGTAAGTTTCGGAAGCAGCCACATGAATTGAAGAGCTCAGACCTGTGTAGGAGTTGGTCCTCTAGGTGCTTTAGCAAGCGACATCAAAGCCGAATGGGAAGCATATGCAGAGTATGGCACTAAGCCACAAGGGGTACGAGAAAAAACCTAAAATAACGCAATATAGAAATCAGGGTTCAAACGGAACGACAATAACATACCAAAGTTGGAAGATGGTCACAATTAAGTAATCTTGCAGAAATCATTTTTTATCCTAGTACAACCGGCTTTATTCTAGCAATCTCACACAAAATTTTCTAAGGCTGATCAATAGAATTCACAAACATTTTGGAATTATTGTATCCACATGGAATAAAAATTTCATATCACATATCTAGCCTCAGAAGGAACCATCTCAAGAAATCAGCCCCATAAAATGGCCTCCAGAAATCATTCTAAAAATTTATTTTGAAAATTTAATAGAATCTCCTACAACCCAAGGATTTCCAAAATATTCCAAAACTGAAAAATGAACAGGGTATGCAACCAAATATACAATCCGGAATTGCGGGTCACCTAAGATATTTCCTGAACTTGTAATTAAATAAAAATTATTATGTAACAAATCTTGTAAATTGACAAAATTAAAGTAAAATCCCAAATGCGACAGGCGTGATCAGCTTGTACAAACGTTTATAGAAGGAATTACGCTATCTCCGCCTAATTTAGTAGCGCAAATAATTTTTTTTTAATGGCTCCATAAACTCCAAACAAAAAAGAGCTCACAAGTTTGTAATATACTAATCTACAATATGAGTAGGTATGGGGCCGGCTGAGCCAGAAAACATAACCTCACTTTTGTTACACATAACCTCACATAACCTCACTTTTTATGAACGGGGTTTTTCCCCAGTGTAAAGGGGGCCATCGGAGCTCCGCCCCCCTCCAAGGGAGCCATCGGGGCTCCGCCCCCTCCAAAGGGGCCCTCGGGGCTCCATCATGCCCCAAGAGGGCCATCGGGGCTCCACCCCCCTCCAAGGAGGCTCTCGGAGCAAAAGGGGCCCCCGCAGTGATGAGACCACCCCCACTCCTCCACACGGTGTACTGTGTACACACAATGTATGGAACAAGCAATCAGGGAGTTGTTGTGAAGAAGGATAATTGTTTTGGCCTTACCTGTTGGCGAAAGTTTTATTTGTTATTTTGCCGGCTGGTAACTATCGGCCTAATTGGGCAAACTCGCCGAGAAGGGTCGGGGTTCCAGCTACGCTGAAAGAGAACAAGAGGAAAAAAAGGAGAGGGCGCCAGGTCCTCGATGTTGTTCTAATCCTTGCGTCGGACCATCACAAGGTGGAGATAATTTCCAGCAAAACAAACAAAAATAAAGCAACGACCAATAAAAATATCACAACTTTATTTAGTAGTTGGTGAATACCAA
Organism: Agriotes lineatus; assembly: GCA_940337035.1. Lineage (NCBI taxonomy): Eukaryota > Metazoa > Arthropoda > Insecta > Coleoptera > Elateridae > Agriotes > Agriotes lineatus. Next base: position 99,700 of record CALNHX010003858.1, on the reverse strand, counting down.
AGTGCAAACATTCTAATATGTACAAAAAAAAGAAATACATCATATATATTTATATATAAAGTGAGCGCGGCATAAGCGCCACGAAGGAAATAAATCAAAGAGAGACAATATTCGTATATATATATATATATATATATATATATATATCCCAGAGCGGGCACAACAACAAATACGCCGGTACAGAGCGATGCAAGTATATATAGGCTAACGTTTAGCCCCGATTGTTAGCTCTAATTGACCTTAAAACTACGCTCCAAAATTTCTAGCGGTCGGAAGCAACGTATATCTAGCGTGGCCACACCTTACGCCGAGGTCCCTATTAATAGAAAGGCATCAGGGTAATTATGACTAAAGTACCAAAGACTTGTATCTGCTCTCTAACAAATTTGATATAAGCGTAAAATAAATAAACGGGTCGCGAAGACTTGAATTTGAACCTGCGGCTACAGTGGTCAGTTCACCAACCACTACCTTCGTCTAGCGGCTATCTTCACGCTGTAAAATTTTGAAAGGCAAATGGCGGAGTACGAGCAAAATATAAAAGTGTAAATAGAAATCTACATTTACATATATACCGGGGCTGAGAGCTTAACGTGCTAAGCTGTTAATCACAGCTACCGCATGCTACTAGGTAAGTGAAAAGCAACATTCAAATAGGATGCTATCAAAGCTCGGAGCCCTATAAAATCTAATCTGTAAGTTATAGGCCTCGCTGAGAAACAGCGGCTTGGGGGCTAATTATAAACGATAGCTCCCACGCAATCGAGCTGAAGACTTGTTGTCCAGGACTCTGGTAAGCCTAATTGACTTTAATCAATCAACTGCAAAAAGTGACCAAAAGCACATACAAAAATCGAAATACACGAGGGGTACGATTCGTCAAGATTGCCCTAATTTCTGTCTATACGAAGCACTACTATTCTATCATAAAATACACCAGGCGCAATGTGTTTCCATGAAATCGTGCGCAGCTGGAGGCGGCCGGGGAGCGAAGGTCACGTCAGTAGCTGTGGACGGCGGTGCAAGCGAAGAAGGCTGTAAGTGAACTGCAGGTGGGTGTTATGCAGTCACGTATTTCCTAACGTAGCCCTCAGGCGTTGCGAAATCCACAGGCAATTCGACAGTTTCAGGGGCCCAGGTCGACGGACTGGATTCCGGCAAATTGCAGCCGGACGGGGAATGCTTAGCCCCAACAGAAAATGTCCAAACCCCATAGGTAATGGCTAAAAACGTACAATGCCCAAAAAACCCTCGATTAAGAAGATGAAGCCTTATATTACCTAACGATGGTATGAAGCCATGGGAACGCGTCAAAGTTGGTCCCAGAGATCCGCAAAAGCGACAGGACGTAGATAAGTAACTATATACCAATTACGAACGTCCGAAACAAAGCGATAGTACTTCCAGATCCTCCTATAAAACTATTCGGAAATGAGCTCAACAATAAGGGCTCTTTGAAGTACTACGCAGCAGAGAAAACCAACTAGCACGGCAAGTTTGCTTGGAAAGAGCAAGCAGAATTCGACACCAGCTTCACAGGTCACAAGATAACAAAATTTTTGGGCAAGTGGAACCAGAAACAGTGCCTGAAAGATATGACTGCAACAAGAGATAACCTTGCTCTAGCAACAAAAGGAATAGATTAAAATATTTGCAATAACGGTTGCCTAGCCAACAGGCTTAGAGTTATTCCCCTGGATCTACAAAATTTTCTACCCTTTCACGTTTGGCGCCTTGGCGGACCTAGAGGTGCACGACTTTCAGGACGGACGTCGTGGCTTCAAGCAGCAGTTGGACGATCCATGGAATCGTTTGCTTGTTTCGAAGCCGTCGACGCCACCGAGGCCGGCACCGCAACCGTCCCCATCGCCGCCTCCTTCTCCAACGCCTCCATCACAAACACTTCCCGAAACCACCGACGCTCAACCTTCCACCAACACCGCTTCCTGGGTCGACGTCGCCCGACGTCGACGCACCAACTCCCAATCCTCCCACTCCTCCAGATCCTTCGTTGGCTCTACTTCAACCATCATTAATACGCTCATTGTTTCAGGTTTACCCCGAGAAGCGGCGACCCCAAAAGCACTCGAGCTCCTGTGGAGGAAGATCCCAGGCCTCCTAGTTTCCAACCTGAAGGTCTTTCCCAACGGCGTTGCTACGATCAGCTCCCCGCAAGCGGACCTCCGCGAACGCCTCGCCCCTCTTTCCCACCACGCCGGCAAGCCCCTCGCCATCGCCACGGACTACAGATCTCCAGCTCCCCGCAGAGCAGCAATAGAGAAGGCGCCAACCTTCTCCTGCGTGCTTCGCGGCGTGCAGTTGGACATCGACGCCGAGGATGTGAAGACGGGGCTTACCGCCGCCAACCTCGAGTTCAGCAACGCCTGGAGAATCATCGCGAAGGCCACCGACAAACCCACCTTCCTGTTCCGCATCACCACCAAATCCCAAGCCACCATTGACCACCTCCTCACCAAGGGACTGCGCATGTTAAATTTTACCTACTACGCAGAGCCCTCCCATGCTCCTAAGCCACAGCCCATCCAGTGTTGTAAATATCAGAAGTTCGACCATCCGTCTGATGCTTGTCAACAGCGGAAGGCCGTCTGCGGCATTTGCCGTGCTTCCCTTCCAACCAGCACCTGCAGAGTCACTACCACTCCTAAATGCAGCAACTGCAACGGCGATCACGTCGCATTCTCTCTGAGATGCCCGGAGCGCCCTGCAGAAGCTGCAACTCCCGCCAGCGCCGCTCCGCTTAAAACCGTTGACGCTCCTCCACCAGAAGTCCTCGCCAACTCCGAAGATTCTTCTCTCCACGCCATAATCCGCTTTCTTATGAGCTCCCTATCCAACCTATTTCCTAACCTGCGTGACCGCATCGGTCGAGTATTAAAGCCGCTCATTTACCAGTTTTTTGGTTTGAAGTTTGCGGCTTTGTACTCCGGGAACTTCCTGCACGTTTCGCTGGTGTAGAGGATGACACCAGCAGGAGTCCGCCGGGCCCCGACGCCAGGCACATACGATGACGACCCCAGGACATGGACGACTTCTGCTCGCCGAGAAGACTTCAAAAATAGCTAGTTATCTCTTTGCCATTTTACCCTAATAAAGTATATACAGTGCTATTATACAAAATGTGAACATAGGTAGTCAAATGAGTTACAATACAGTTTATGGGCTTTGTATGCGTTAGACAGAAATAGACATATACGATTTAAAATCTAGTATCCTAGGATTCAGTGTTTTCTGAAAACAAACACCTTCATTCTGCGGATGCTAGATGTTAATCGCATATATGTCTATTTCTGTCTAACGCATACAATGCCCATAAACTGTATTCTAACTCATTTGACTGCCTATGTTCGCATTCCGTATAATTGCACTGTATATTTTTTAAATTTTAAATTCAACTTAAATGTTATTTTCTTTTTTTTTGTCCCAAACAATTGTAAACCAAGCTGAAGAGGGGATGCTACCCCTATAACGGCTTTCAGTTAGGCTTTCAGTTAGATTAGGTTAGAATTATTAAGAATTTTGACTTGTATTTATGCTTGCTGAATAAAAACTTTGAAAATTGAATTGATTGCGACTCGCCCCTATCAGTTTCCAGTTATCGGTCAATACTGGCTGTCTCTAAAATGTCCAAGTTCATTATCAAAAGCGATGTCAGAAGGAAGATTAAGCGGTTTAACACCGAAGGCCGACATGTCGAGTTTAAATTGAAACCACAGGTTGAAGCTCCCGGAGAGATTGTAGAAAATCTTCCCGATGGGGTCAAGGAGATTGTAAATTATGCGATGCGCGATTTATTGCTTGATGACAGGTGGGAATTACATTCTACGATAATTCCTTCCAGCGCGGACCGGGGTGGCTAAATTCTAAGAAGGATATCAAAATAACATGGGATTTGGTACTTAAAGTATACCAGTCCAATTTCAAAGGATTTAGCACGAATACCTTCTGTTTGGGTGTAACTTAGGTTCGATTACCTGCAGGCCGTGGAGGGGATCGCGGCAGGAAATATTTGACATACGATGAGAAGTGTGCTAAACGACAAGGAATCATACAGATCAAAAACAAAAACAATCTCTGTTTACCGAGAGCTCTTGTAGTAGCCATTGCGCATGGCAAAAAATATCCAAAGTATAGAGAAATTCGGCGCGATATAGCTAAAATTCAAACGCAAATGACATGTGATGACTGCAATAGATCATTTCGCAGTCAAATCTGTTTCGATAATCATAACGCAATATGCAAATATGTACGAAAATGTCCCGACTGTTTTCAAACATACAATTTAAAATCACGCAGGGGTAAGGCACACACCTGCAACGAAATTTATTGCCATATGTGCAAGGCCTATATGCCAATGGGTCATTTCTGTTATATAAAACCAGATAATCGAAAACCCAACAGAAAAGACTGTGTCTATATTTTCTACGATTTAGAATCGCGATTAGAAAACGATAATGTACACAGGCCCAACCTATGTGTATTTGAAACGGCATGTGACGAATGTATTGGGAAAGAGACGGTTACATGCCATAAATGTGGGGTACGAAAGCAAATTTTACCAAACGATAATTGCATAGAAGGTTTTATTCTCTATCTCTTAGAGTTAAGAAAGAAATTTAAAAAGTTGTTGTGCTGCCCACAACGGACAGGCATACGACCACCAGTTTATTTTAAAATTTATTCTAAATTCTAAATTAAATATAAAACCTAAACTCATTATGCGCGGTACAAAAATCATACTCATGCAATTAGATAATATAAAATTTCTAGATTCGCTGAACTATTTTCCAATGGCACTAGCAGCACTGCCTAAAGTCTTCGCACTAGGTCAAAATTTCAAGAAATGCTATTTTTCATATTTATTTAACACTCGGGCAAATCGAAATTATGTGGGAATACTCCCGGAGGCTAAATATTACGACCCCGACCGATGAAAGCCGAAAAAGTTGGAGCTGTTTTTAAAATGGCACAACGAACACAAAACAACACATTCGATATGCAAAAAGAACTAGTTGAATATTGTATTTCCGATGTGCAAATTCTGAAAGCAGGCTGTTTAAAATTTAGACAAATGTTTCTCGATCGGTGTAATGTAGAGCCCTTCCTGGAAGCTACAACAATTGCCTCGGCATGTAATTTAGTATATCGCCGCAATTTTCTTAAACCAAATACGATAGGAATCATACCGCGCAGAGGTTACAGATTAAGTGATAACCAGTCTAAAATTGCCCTACAATGGCTGATTCACGAAGAAAAACAACACGGAATAATTATACAGAACGCGGCTGGTGGTAGAGAGGCGTGTGTGGGCGGGTTCAAAGTTGACGGGTATTGTAAACATACCCGGAAAATATTCGAGTTTCATGGCTGTTTCTATAATGGATGTCCAGTTTGCATGACAGCTAAACGAAACAAACTTTTACACGATGACCCAACCGATACATTAGAACATCGCCATGACAGAACAATATCCTAACTAAAAATTTAAAGACGCTGGGATATAAGGTTATTGAAATGTGGGAGTGTCAGTTCGGACATCACACAGAATTAGAGGATCATCCCCTCCTTACATCGCTACCATTGAACCCGCGAGAGCCATTTTTTGGGGGCAGAACCGAAGCAATAAAATTAAAACACGAGATAAAAGATGGGAAAAAATTCACTACAAAGATTTCTGCAGTTAATATCCGTGGGTGTGCAAATACGGCAAGTTTCCAGTTGGCCACCCTGATGTACACATAGGTCATGAAAATGGCGCGCTACAACTCAAACAGGGAGCAGAGGGGTTAATTAAATGTATTATATTGCCACCTCAAGATTTATATCATCATGTTTTACCAAAAAAGAAAATAAAAAAATTGCTGTTCTCTCTCTGTAGTACATGCGCTGTAAACACCAATCAGTGGATATGTACTCACACTGAAAGCGAAAGAGCGTTAATTGGCACATGGGTCAGAGATGAGGTTAGGGCAGCTCTCAGCAGAAGATACCAAATCTTAAAAATTCGAGAAATATGGAAATATACAGTACGAACGGGTCTGTTTACAGAATGTATAAACACATTTTTGAAAATTAAACAAGAGACATCAGGATGGCCTCCGGGGTATTTAACTGAGCAACAGAAACAGCAATATATAGACGACTATTCAACACTATAACATATAAGCCAATCACATTGCAGACATTTGCTTTTTTCAACCAATAACAGCAGTATATCACTGAATATTGGGCACCATGCAAAATATTCACAAAACAATGTACGTACTTAAAAAATAACTAGCCTTGTTGCGAAGTATCGCTTAGCAACGATGTTCTGTCCTTAGTGATACCGCTATGTTACGTAACACTAAACCCCAACAAACTGTGTGGCTTGTTTTAAAAATTTTAAAATGCTGTGTTTTTGAAGTATTCCGCTGAATTTAATTGAGAATGAATAATTATATTAATTGTTGGAATATTTTTCAATAAAGTTAATCGTTATGTATTAATATTGTTAAATAGTCGTCCCAAATACCACTCGAAGTGGATATATTTTTTTTTAATATTTTGCCATTTCCATAGAAATTATTACAAATTTCACTCAACAAAATCACATTTAAATGTGATTTAGTATCGTAAAATTTAAACGCAATAATTTACATGGAAACGACAAACTTTTTGTCAAAAAACATTAATAAAAAAACACTTACCATATACAAAACAGAGGACAACAGCATGCGCTATCTGAAAAACATTAAACAACAGTGTTAAATTAGCCTAATATAACAGATAGCTACAGCTATATGGCACAGCCAGCTGTAAAATACAGATATAATCAACAGGTCTGGACAGGTTTCGAACATGTCTGAACCGGTTTCCAACAGGTCTGTTAGGCTAATTTAACACTGTTCTTTAATGTTTTTCAGATAGCGCATGCTGTTGTCCACTGTTTTGTATATGGTAAGTGTTGTTTTTTAATGTTTTTCATATGATTAGCACTGTTTTTTAATGTTTTTCATATATTAAATGTTGTTTTCTACTGCTTTGTATATGGTTGGTGTTGTTTTTTAATGTTTTCATATGATTAGGGCTGTTTTTTTACTGTTTTTATAATGTCGTTTTGTATGTGCTACTTATGTATGTGTATAAACCTGGCTAAATTACTTCGAACTGTTAACATGCTAACTGTCAAAATATGCGAGATCCTATCAGTTTGATCCGCTTACTAACAGGTAGCAGACTGTCTTAACCTCCTTGTTTAGTATTTGATAATTTTTTTGAAATTTATTTGAACACCGCTGTCAGTTTAAATTTATAGCGTTATACAAACTCTTATCGCTTGGCGCTTGCTGTGCGCCTTGTTGTAGGTTTGCGTAAACTACCTCGTTTTGCTTATTATGTCTCTGGAACACCCTCCAGTAATGGTGAATATAGGGATAAATAGAAATACAGTAATAATACAAATCCTTTTATTTTATTTAGCTATTAATACAGTTTATCAGCCTTAATTCTAACATGAGGTACTATGCTTAAACATGTTTTGGTCTTTTGGTGTACCCATAGGGTACTGAATAGTAATTTTCTATGATTCTGCGTTTATTAAATGTAATTTTAAATGTTTTAAATTCGTCTTTTGTTATTATCGTATGGTCCGTAGTTCTACGAATGTTTTTGTTAAACAGAATTACCTCCTTGTCATCTTTACCCATATTTATTATTAGATCTTCTAAAACACCCATATTAACTTTTTCTAGATTTTTCTGCGATAAGGTAATACCTTTAAATTTACAAATCTCTGCATATTTTTTTTGTTTCTGGAGAATAAACCGCATAAGCGTATGTTTTAGGCCCCCCCTGTTACAAAATTGGTGATATAGCTGCCGGGTCCATATTGCTCTAGCTCACCGGTTAGTTCACCTAGAAAGTTCCCTGATGGTGGTTCATATAGTGATTTTCCTTGGATATGTACTGGAGTAAATCCGTATCTCCGTACAAAACCCTCTCCCCTAGTTTTTCCATCTCGTTATACAGATTGAGTCGGGCTTGGGCCGTCGTGAAACAGGCTATCGCCACATTCATCGTCAATAGGGGCTCAGATGCCTCCTCTTTGTGTACCCAATTAATAATTATAGCTTCATTAACTGGATTTATATAACAAACATTAATTTCTGGGTTGGTTAGGAGTGAGTACAATTCAGCAGGCTCTGTAATTATTTCTGTCTTTGGCTGATTTTCCCGTTGACCAAACTTACCCCAGAACGAATTTAGCATAAGTTTAGCCAAGGAGCACAAACCAGGGTTTTTTTCTATTTTAGTCCGGATCAGTCGTATACCCTCGATTCTAAAATAATCGTCTATAATTGCTGATTCTGTTCCTCAGTTGAACACCCCGGAGGTCATCCTGATGCCTCTTGTTTAATTTTCAAAAATGTGTCTATAATTCTGTAAACAGACCCGTTCGTACCGTATATTTCCATATTTCTTGAAATTTTAAGATTCGGTATCCTCTGCTGAGAGCTGCCCTAACCTCATCTATGACCCATGTGCCAATTAGCGCTCTCTCGCTTTCAGTGTGAGTACATATCACCCGATTGGAGTTTACAGCGTATGTACGACAGAAAGAGAACAGCGATTTTTCATTTTCTTTTATTGGTAAAACAGGATGATATAAATATTGAGGTGGCAATATAATACATTTAATTAACCCCTCTGCTCCCTGTTCGAGTTGTAGCGCGCAATTTTCATGACATTGTGTACATCAGGGTGGCCAACTGGAAACTTGCCGTATTTGCACACCCACGGATATAAACTGCAGAAATCTTTGTAGTGAATTTTTTCCCCATCTTTTATCTCGTGTTTTAATTTTATTGCTTCGGTTCTGCCCCCAAAAAATGGCTCTCGCAGGTGCAATGGTAGCGATGTAAGGAGGGGATGATCCTCTAATTCTGTGTGATGTCCGAACTGACACTCCCACATTTCAATGACCTTATATCCCAGCGTCTTTAACTTTTTAGTTTTTAATATTGTTGTCATGGCGATTTTCTAATGTATCTGCTGGGTCATCGTGTAAAGGTTCGTTTTGTTTAGCTGTCATGCAAACTGGATATCCATTATAGAAACAGCCATGAAACTCGAATATTTGCCGGGTTTGTTCACAATACGCGTCAACTTTGAACCCGCCCACACATGCCTCTCTACCACCAGCCGCGTTCTGTATAATTATTCCGTGTTGTTTTTCTTCGTGAATCAGCCATTGTAGGGCAATTTTAGACTGGTTATCACTTAATCTGTAACCCCTGCGCGGTATGATTCCTATCGTATTTGGTTTAAGAAAATTGCGGCGATATACTAAATTACATGCCGAGGCAATTGTTGTAGCTTCCAGGAAGGGCTCTACATTACACCAATCGAGAAACATTTGTCTAAATTTTAAACAGCCTGCTTTCAGAATTTGCACATCGGAAATACAATATTCAACTAGTTCTTTTTGCATATCGAATGTGTTGTTTTTGTGTTCGTTGTGCCATTTTAAAAACAGCTCCAACTCTTTCGGCCTTCATCGGCCGGGGTCGTAATATTTAGCCTCCGGGAGTATCCCCACATAATTTCGATTTGCCCGAGTGTTAAATAAATATGGAAAATAGCATTTCTTGAAATTTTGACCTAGTGCGAAGACTTTAGGCAGTGCTGCTAGTGCCATTGGAAAATAGTTCAACGAATCTAGAAATTTTATATTATCTAATTGCATGAGTATGATTTTTGTACTGCGCATAATGAGTTTAGGTTTTATATTTAATTTAGAATTTAGAATAAATTTTAAAATAAACTGGTGGTCGTATGCCTGTCCGCTGTGGGCAGCACAACAACTTTTTAAATTTCTTTCTTAACTCTAACACCCGTATTCATAGTCGTTCGCCAGCGGATCGCCGGCGACTTACCGGAGTTTCGTTATAAATAGTATGTTGGCGGCACTGTACGTCTATGTCAAATTCGAGGTGATCAGGTTAGGTTTTCAGTCAGTTTTGACAGAAACTGACACAAAATCTAACCTGCTAACCTCGAATTTGACATAGACGTACAGTGCCGCCAACATACTATTCATAACGAATCTCTGGCGAGTCGCCGGCGATCCGCTGGCGAACGACTATGAATACGGGCGTAAGAGATAGAGAATAAAACCTTCTATGCACTTATAGTTTGGTAAAATTTGCTTTCGTACCCCACATTTATGGCATGTAACCGTCTCTTTCCCAATACATTCGTCACATGCCGTTTCAAATACACATAGGTTGGGCCTGTGTACATTATCGTTTTCTAATCGTGATTCTAAATCGTAGAAAATATAGACACAGTCTTTTCTGTTGGGTTTCCGATTATCTGGTTTTATATAACAGAAATGACCCATTGGCATATAGGCCTTGCACATATGGCAATAAATTTCGTTGCAGGTGTGTGCCTTACCCCTGCGTGATTTTAAATTGTATGTCTTGAAACAGTCGGGGCATTTTCGTACATATTTGCATATTGCGTTATGATTATCGAAACAGGTTTGACCGCGAAATGATCTGTTGCAGTCATCACAGGTAATCTGCATCTCTTGATTCCTGCAGGGAGGTGATTGGCGACAACATGGGCATGATTCTCCACAGCGATGTCTGCCCTGAACGACATGATATAAATATACGCGATTTCCATGTCGCTGCCGCTGGATATTCGCCGCCGTGACCAACGTCCGACCACGGGAGACGTCGAGCTAGCCAGCTGCCGTCCCGTGCCGCCGCCAACGTTCGGTCACCTGAACTTAGAGTCCCTGTATATATTATTATATAACAAAGTCCTTTTCACAGCTCGGTGGTTACTACACAAGGCGAAGAATTTGACTGGGAAAGGGGTTATAGTCAACACCAATCTCAGTACTTGGGCAACGATTACAAGAGCTATTAATGGTTTGTTGAAATAAAACCACTTGATGCTAAGGTCGACAAGTTTCGAAATATATTTATTCCATTCTCAAGACCTACGGAGAGGTTACAGATAAGAAGCGATGTTTGTACAATGTAATTAGTTAAGATCTTACCTAACAACTTGCGGCACAAAACCGAAAAGGCACATGTAGTTCACAAAACATGTGACTAGATTTCAAATTTTAAATTTACAAAAGCAGTACAGCGAATGCAGCATATCACACAACAAAAAGTAATGCTAGATTTTCCTGTCACCAGGTTACATGTTAAAAATCCACAAATACATTTAAAATTAATTAATTACTACAATTTTTATTAGTTTTAAGCCATAATGGCCGTCAATTTGATAAAATTGTTCAAAACCGATAAGGAATGCAAAGAAGTTATAAACTTTGCAGCTGACAGTCGTGGTTCGCGCATGCGCCTTACGATCGGCGTCGGTAGTATACCAGGGACGTTCAAAATGGAAAGGTACTGTTCGCTGGCACAAGTAAGGAAATTTATGAAATTTAATTAAAGGGTAAATTATTTATTTATGGGAAGAAAGATATATTATAAGGAGAGTGAAACAGGTTAGGTTGAAAATTATTGACCCTCGATTCTAACCAGGTTGGGGAAAATCTAAAGAAAAATCGTTATTGGACATTGCTAACAGGAGGTGATATGAAACACTAAGGTTGTCAATGTCTGTTTTTGAATTAAGGGTGTTGTTACTGCCAAAAATGTGGCACATTTCAATAAATAAACGATGGTTACTATTAGATTCTGTTGTAATGATTTTGGTATTATCAAAATCCATCTCATGACCCGTACTGTTGACGTGACTAGCTAAAGCACAGGCCTTAGGTTTTACACGGGAATCGCTTTTGTGTTGGGTAATCCTAGCTTTCAACCTCTGTGAAGTTTGCCCAATATAGGTGGACTGGCAACCATTACAATTTATCTGATAGATGACATTTGGGGTTAACATAATTGGAGTTTTATCTTTCAATTTGGAGAAACAATCTTTTATAATATGGTGGTGTTTATCTGCTATTATTATGTGATTAAATTTGTGGAAGACCCTTTTTATTATGTGGGATAGCCCTTTGATGTAAATTAGACTTTTGTACATAGGGGGTTTGTCGTCCCCGTTTACAGACCTAACAAGAGGAGTGGCCCTGTTCATCGTATTGGAGAATAAAATGGAATTTAATAGTGAGATTGGATAATTATTTAATTTAAGAATGTTAATTAATTTATTAAGATTGGTCTTATGGAAATCTGGGTGTGAGATCGTAAGGATTCTGTGTTTAAGACCTCTTACGACATTAAGTTTGTGTCGAATGTTATGTATAGATTGAAAATTCAAATACCGACCAGAACTGGTGGGTTTGACGTACCAATCAAGTTTGATTTCGTTAGATGCAGTTCTGATGACCAAAGTATCCAAGAAAGGAACCGACCTATCCTTCTCTCGCTCCACTGTGAATTGAATATGTTTATTGAAGCTATTAAAGACACTCAACACATTGTCGACCTCGCCACCCGGTACTGCGCACACTATGTCATCAACGTACTGGTAAAGAAAGGGAAATTGGAAAGCCAATTTAGGGGTACATTCTTTTATTATGGTATTAACAATGATTTCAGCAAGAATTGATGAAAGGGTTGAACCCATTGGAGAACCAAAAATTTGTTTGTAAAAAATATTATTAAATGAGAAATATGTCGAATCAAAAATGAATTTGAGTAAATTGATAAATTGTGGTTTTGGTATGCTGGTAAATGGATCTATCAGATTCCAATTGTTTTCAACCACCTGTATCACTAAATCCAAAGGAATATTAGTGAAGAGTGAGACCACATCTAGTGAAATGATTTCAAAATTAGGAGGTAAAAGAAAATTATTAATCTTTTCGCTGAAAGCGAAACTATCTTTAATTCGGTAGCTATTGTACTCTAGGAAAGCTTTCCCTAGTATTTCTGCTAGATATTTAGAAATGTTTTTATCAGGAGATTGTGTTGATGACACAATGGGACGGCAGGGTATGTCAGGTTTATGAATTTTGGGAAGGCCGTACAATTTAGGGGAGACTGAATTATGACAAATTAAACGTCTGTAAGACGGAGTATCTATGTAATTATTATTATGTAATTCTTTAATTAATTTATTGTGTTTTGTTTCAATTGACAAAGTGGGGTCTTTATTAAGGGGTTTGTAAACCTGGGTGTCTTGTAAAAGGACCTGCATTTTACTAATGTAGTCAGTCCGTTGCATGGCTACAGTAACATTTCCCTTGTCTGAAGGTAAAATCAATACATCTGGGTTTTCTTTTAAGAATTTATTGCAATCCCTTTCTAATGATGATAAGGGGTTATTGGTGTTATTTTTATTTTTTAGGAAGTCTGTAAGGTGAAAAGCTACTAAAGAGCGATAATTATTTCTTTCCTTGTTGTCTAGAGTACTGATAATATCTTCGATTTGGGAAAGATATTTATAAAGGGTTGATTTGTTATTTAAGCGAACAGGCAAACCAAATTTCGGTCCAAGTGAAAGGAACCTTTTAATATTTTCAGGGAAAATAACATTAGTGAGGTTTTTGAACCACTTATCAGGTGTAATATTATTACTACTGGCTACAATAGGCGTCAACAGGTTATTTAATTTATTAACGTTATTAATTTTTATTTTATTAAGTTGAAATTGATATGATTTAATTTGTTTTATATTAAAGGACTTGAAAATTTCTCTAGGTAATAATTGCTTACTCTTCTCCATGGAGATATGTAAGTTTTTATGTAACATTCTAATAGTGTCATTAATATCGTTAATTTCAATTTTTAATATATTGTGCAGTAACCTTTTTTCATTGTTCTCCACTTGTTTGAGAGTCCTGTTGTTCTGATTGTTACTGAAGAGGTTTTCTGACGCTTTGATGTAGCCTCGTAAATGCACTGGTGTCACTTGGTGTTGAAGGCATTTTCTTAACATTTTCTCCACAAATTTAATCACATAATAATAGCAGATAAACACCACCATATTATAAAAGATTGTTTCTCCAAATTGAAAGATAAAACTCCAATTATGTTAACCCCAAATGTCATCTATCAGATAAATTGTAATGGTTGCCAGTCCACCTATATTGGGCAAACTTCACAGAGGTTGAAAGCTAGGATTACCCAACACAAAAGCGATTCCCGTGTAAAACCTAAGGCCTGTGCTTTAGCTAGTCACGTCAACAGTACGGGTCATGAGATGGATTTTGATAATACCAAAATCATTACAACAGAATCTAATAGTAACCATCGTTTATTTATTGAAATGTGCCACATTTTTGGCAGTAACAACACCCTTAATTCAAAAACAGACATTGACAACCTTAGTGTTTCATATCACCTCCTGTTAGCAATGTCCAATAACGATTTTTCTTTAGATTTTCCCCAACCTGGTTAGAATCGAGGGTCAATAATTTTCAACCTAACCTGTTTCACTCTCCTTATAATATATCTTTCTTCCCATAAATAAATAATTTACCCTTTAATTAAATTTCATAAATTTCCTTACTTGTGCCAGCGAACAGTACCTTTCCATTTTGAACGTCCCTGGTATACTACCGACGCCGATCGTAAGGCGCATGCGCGAACCACGACTGTCAGCTGCAAAGTTTATAACTTCTTTGCATTCCTTATCGGTTTTGAACAATTTTATCAAATTGACGGCCATTATGGCTTAAAACCAATAAAAATTGTAGTAATTAATTAATTTTAAATGTATTTGTGGATTTTTAACATGTAACCTGGTGACAGGAAAATCTAGCATTACTTTTTGTTGTGTGATATGCTGCATTCGCTGTACTGCTTTTGTAAATTTAAAATTTGAAATCTAGTCACATGTTTTGTGAACTACATGTGCCTTTTCGGTTTTGTGCCGCAAGTTGTTAGGTAAGATCTTAACTAATTACATTGTACAAACATCGCTTCTTATCTGTAACCTCTCCGTAGGTCTTGAGAATGGAATAAATATATTTCGAAACTTGTCGACCTTAGCATCAAGTGGTTTTATTTCAACAAACCATTAATAGCTCTTGTAATCGTTGCCCAAGTACTGAGATTGGTGTTGACTATAACCCCTTTCCCAGTCAAATTCTTCGCCTTGTGTAGTAACCACCGAGCTGTGAAAAGGACTTTGTTATAGGAATAGGATGCATTTCTACCAAATGATCAACAGGGAGTATGGACATGAAGCAGTCACCCACATGAAAATGTGGCAGAACACCAGCAGGAAGCTGGCAGCCGCACGCAACAGGAGGATTTTCTTAAGAAAATGCCTTCAACACCAAGTGACACCAGTGCATTTACGAGGCTACATCAAAGCGTCAGAAAACCTCTTCAGTAACAATCAGAACAACAGGACTCTCAAACAAGTGGAGAACAATGAAAAAAGGTTACTGCACAATATATTAAAAATTGAAATTAACGATATTAATGACACTATTAGAATGTTACATAAAAACTTACATATCTCCATGGAGAAGAGTAAGCAATTATTACCTAGAGAAATTTTCAAGTCCTTTAATATAAAACAAATTAAATCATATCAATTTCAACTTAATAAAATAAAAATTAATAACGTTAATAAATTAAATAACCTGTTGACGCCTATTGTAGCCAGTAGTAATAATATTACACCTGATAAGTGGTTCAAAAACCTCACTAATGTTATTTTCCCTGAAAATATTAAAAGGTTCCTTTCACTTGGACCGAAATTTGGTTTGCCTGTTCGCTTAAATAACAAATCAACCCTTTATAAATATCTTTCCCAAATCGAAGATATTATCAGTACTCTAGACAACAAGGAAAGAAATAATTATCGCTCTTTAGTAGCTTTTCACCTTACAGACTTCCTAAAAAATAAAAATAACACCAATAACCCCTTATCATCATTAGAAAGGGATTGCAATAAATTCTTAAAAGAAAACCCAGATGTATTGATTTTACCTTCAGACAAGGGAAATGTTACTGTAGCCATGCAACGGACTGACTACATTAGTAAAATGCAGGTCCTTTTACAAGACACCCAGGTTTACAAACCCCTTAATAAAGACCCCACTTTGTCAATTGAAACAAAACACAATAAATTAATTAAAGAATTACATAATAATAATTACATAGATACTCCGTCTTACAGACGTTTAATTTGTCATAATTCAGTCTCCCCTAAATTGTACGGCCTTCCCAAAATTCATAAACCTGACATACCCTGCCGTCCCATTGTGTCATCAACACAATCTCCTGATAAAAACATTTCTAAATATCTAGCAGAAATACTAGGGAAAGCTTTCCTAGAGTACAATAGCTACCGAATTAAAGATAGTTTCGCTTTCAGCGAAAAGATTAATAATTTTCTTTTACCTCCTAATTTTGAAATCATTTCACTAGATGTGGTCTCACTCTTCACTAATATTCCTTTGGATTTAGTGATACAGGTGGTTGAAAACAATTGGAATCTGATAGATCCATTTACCAGCATACCAAAACCACAATTTATCAATTTACTCAAATTCATTTTTGATTCGACATATTTCTCATTTAATAATATTTTTTACAAACAAATTTTTGGTTCTCCAATGGGTTCAACCCTTTCATCAATTCTTGCTGAAATCATTGTTAATACCATAATAAAAGAATGTACCCCTAAATTGGCTTTCCAATTTCCCTTTCTTTACCAGTACGTTGATGACATAGTGTGCGCAGTACCGGGTGGCGAGGTCGACAATGTGTTGAGTGTCTTTAATAGCTTCAATAAACATATTCAATTCACAGTGGAGCGAGAGAAGGATAGGTCGGTTCCTTTCTTGGATACTTTGGTCATCAGAACTGCATCTAACGAAATCAAACTTGATTGGTACGTCAAACCCACCAGTTCTGGTCGGTATTTGAATTTTCAATCTATACATAACATTCGACACAAACTTAATGTCGTAAGAGGTCTTAAACACAGAATCCTTACGATCTCACACCCAGATTTCCATAAGACCAATCTTAATAAATTAATTAACATTCTTAAATTAAATAATTATCCAATCTCACTATTAAATTCCATTTTATTCTCCAATACGATGAACAGGGCCACTCCTCTTGTTAGGTCTGTAAACGGGGACGACAAACCCCCTATGTACAAAAGTCTAATTTACATCAAAGGGCTATCCCACATAATAAAAAGGGTCTTCCACAAATTTAATCACATAATAATAGCAGATAAACACCACCATATTATAAAAGATTGTTTCTCCAAATTGAAAGATAAAACTCCAATTATGTTAACCCCAAATGTCATCTATCAGATAAATTGTAATGGTTGCCAGTCCACCTATATTGGGCAAACTTCACAGAGGTTGAAAGCTAGGATTACCCAACACAAAAGCGATTCCCGTGTAAAACCTAAGGCCTGTGCTTTAGCTAGTCACGTCAACAGTACGGGTCATGAGATGGATTTTGATAATACCAAAATCATTACAACAGAATCTAATAGTAACCATCGTTTATTTATTGAAATGTGCCACATTTTTGGCAGTAACAACACCCTTAATTCAAAAACAGACATTGACAACCTTAGTGTTTCATATCACCTCCTGTTAGCAATGTCCAATAACGATTTTTCTTTAGATTTTCCCCAACCTGGTTAGAATCGAGGGTCAATAATTTTCAACCTAACCTGTTTCACTCTCCTTATAATATATCTTTCTTCCCATAAATAAATAATTTACCCTTTAATTAAATTTCATAAATTTCCTTACTTGTGCCAGCGAACAGTACCTTTCCATTTTGAACGTCCCTGGTATACTACCGACGCCGATCGTAAGGCGCATGCGCGAACCACGACTGTCAGCTGCAAAGTTTATAACTTCTTTGCATTCCTTATCGGTTTTGAACAATTTTATCAAATTGACGGCCATTATGGCTTAAAACTAATAAATATTGTAGTAATTAATTAATTTTAAATGTATTTGTGGATTTTTAACATGTAACCTGGTGACAGGAAAATCTAGCATTACTTTTTGTTGTGTGATATGCTGCATTCGCTGTACTGCTTTTGTAAATTTAAAATTTGAAATCTAGTCACATGTTTTGTGAACTACATGTGCCTTTTCGGTTTTGTGCCGCAAGTTGTTAGGTAAGATCTTAACTAATTACATTGTACAAACATCGCTTCTTATCTGTAACCTCTCCGTAGGTCTTGAGAATGGAATAAATATATTTCGAAACTTGTCGACCTTAGCATCAAGTGGTTTTATTTCAACAAACCATTAATAGCTCTTGTAATCGTTGCCCAAGTACTGAGATTGGTGTTGACTATAACCCCTTTCCCAGTCAAATTCTTCGCCTTGTGTAGTAACCACCGAGCTGTGAAAAGGACTTTGTTATAGGAATAGGATGCATTTCTACCAAATGATCAACAGGGAGTATGGACATGAAGCAGTCACCCACATGAAAATGTGGCAGAACACCAGCAGGAAGCTGGCAGCCGCACGCAACAGGAGGATTTTCTTAAGAAAATGCCTTCAACACCAAGTGACACCAGTGCATTTACGAGGCTACATCAAAGCGTCAGAAAACCTCTTCAGTAACAATCAGAACAACAGGACTCTCAAACAAGTGGAGAACAATGAAAAAAGGTTACTGCACAATATATTAAAAATTGAAATTAACGATATTAATGACACTATTAGAATGTTACATAAAAACTTACATATCTCCATGGAGAAGAGTAAGCAATTATTACCTAGAGAAATTTTCAAGTCCTTTAATATAAAACAAATTAAATCATATCAATTTCAACTTAATAAAATAAAAATTAATAACGTTAATAAATTAAATAACCTGTTGACGCCTATTGTAGCCAGTAGTAATAATATTACACCTGATAAGTGGTTCAAAAACCTCACTAATGTTATTTTCCCTGAAAATATTAAAAGGTTCCTTTCACTTGGACCGAAATTTGGTTTGCCTGTTCGCTTAAATAACAAATCAACCCTTTATAAATATCTTTCCCAAATCGAAGATATTATCAGTACTCTAGACAACAAGGAAAGAAATAATTATCGCTCTTTAGTAGCTTTTCACCTTACAGACTTCCTAAAAAATAAAAATAACACCAATAACCCCTTATCATCATTAGAAAGGGATTGCAATAAATTCTTAAAAGAAAACCCAGATGTATTGATTTTACCTTCAGACAAGGGAAATGTTACTGTAGCCATGCAACGGACTGACTACATTAGTAAAATGCAGGTCCTTTTACAAGACACCCAGGTTTACAAACCCCTTAATAAAGACCCCACTTTGTCAATTGAAACAAAACACAATAAATTAATTAAAGAATTACATAATAATAATTACATAGATACTCCGTCTTACAGACGTTTAATTTGTCATAATTCAGTCTCCCCTAAATTGTACGGCCTTCCCAAAATTCATAAACCTGACATACCCTGCCGTCCCATTGTGTCATCAACACAATCTCCTGATAAAAACATTTCTAAATATCTAGCAGAAATACTAGGGAAAGCTTTCCTAGAGTACAATAGCTACCGAATTAAAGATAGTTTCGCTTTCAGCGAAAAGATTAATAATTTTCTTTTACCTCCTAATTTTGAAATCATTTCACTAGATGTGGTCTCACTCTTCACTAATATTCCTTTGGATTTAGTGATACAGGTGGTTGAAAACAATTGGAATCTGATAGATCCATTTACCAGCATACCAAAACCACAATTTATCAATTTACTCAAATTCATTTTTGATTCGACATATTTCTCATTTAATAATATTTTTTACAAACAAATTTTTGGTTCTCCAATGGGTTCAACCCTTTCATCAATTCTTGCTGAAATCATTGTTAATACCATAATAAAAGAATGTACCCCTAAATTGGCTTTCCAATTTCCCTTTCTTTACCAGTACGTTGATGACATAGTGTGCGCAGTACCGGGTGGCGAGGTCGACAATGTGTTGAGTGTCTTTAATAGCTTCAATAAACATATTCAATTCACAGTGGAGCGAGAGAAGGATAGGTCGGTTCCTTTCTTGGATACTTTGGTCATCAGAACTGCATCTAACGAAATCAAACTTGATTGGTACGTCAAACCCACCAGTTCTGGTCGGTATTTGAATTTTCAATCTATACATAACATTCGACACAAACTTAATGTCGTAAGAGGTCTTAAACACAGAATCCTTACGATCTCACACCCAGATTTCCATAAGACCAATCTTAATAAATTAATTAACATTCTTAAATTAAATAATTATCCAATCTCACTATTAAATTCCATTTTATTCTCCAATACGATGAACAGGGCCACTCCTCTTGTTAGGTCTGTAAACGGGGACGACAAACCCCCTATGTACAAAAGTCTAATTTACATCAAAGGGCTATCCCACATAATAAAAAGGGTCTTCCACAAATTTAATCACATAATAATAGCAGATAAACACCACCATATTATAAAAGATTGTTTCTCCAAATTGAAAGATAAAACTCCAATTATGTTAACCCCAAATGTCATCTATCAGATAAATTGTAATGGTTGCCAGTCCACCTATATTGGGCAAACTTCACAGAGGTTGAAAGCTAGGATTACCCAACACAAAAGCGATTCCCGTGTAAAACCTAAGGCCTGTGCTTTAGCTAGTCACGTCAACAGTACGGGTCATGAGATGGATTTTGATAATACCAAAATCATTACAACAGAATCTAATAGTAACCATCGTTTATTTATTGAAATGTGCCACATTTTTGGCAGTAACAACACCCTTAATTCAAAAACAGACATTGACAACCTTAGTGTTTCATATCACCTCCTGTTAGCAATGTCCAATAACGATTTTTCTTTAGATTTTCCCCAACCTGGTTAGAATCGAGGGTCAATAATTTTCAACCTAACCTGTTTCACTCTCCTTATAATATATCTTTCTTCCCATAAATAAATAATTTACCCTTTAATTAAATTTCATAAATTTCCTTACTTGTGCCAGCGAACAGTACCTTTCCATTTTGAACGTCCCTGGTATACTACCGACGCCGATCGTAAGGCGCATGCGCGAACCACGACTGTCAGCTGCAAAGTTTATAACTTCTTTGCATTCCTTATCGGTTTTGAACAATTTTATCAAATTGACGGCCATTATGGCTTAAAACTAATAAAAATTGTAGTAATTAATTAATTTTAAATGTATTTGTGGATTTTTAACATGTAACCTGGTGACAGGAAAATCTAGCATTACTTTTTGTTGTGTGATATGCTGCATTCGCTGTACTGCTTTTGTAAATTTAAAATTTGAAATCTAGTCACATGTTTTGTGAACTACATGTGCCTTTTCGGTTTTGTGCCGCAAGTTGTTAGGTAAGATCTTAACTAATTACATTGTACAAACATCGCTTCTTATCTGTAACCTCTCCGTAGGTCTTGAGAATGGAATAAATATATTTCGAAACTTGTCGACCTTAGCATCAAGTGGTTTTATTTCAACAAACCATTAATAGCTCTTGTAATCGTTGCCCAAGTACTGAGATTGGTGTTGACTATAACCCCTTTCCCAGTCAAATTCTTCGCCTTGTGTATATTATTATATACAGGGACTCTACCTGAACTTCCACGCCAGCGCCGTCCCTCGACGGCGGAGAGCGTCGTAACCGTTACAGTGGCTATATAAAGACAGTGTGGTCAATTTTGGTCCTGTTTCTGATGGGTTGTTTTAAAATCCGCCATTAAGAGTCGTTTTACGAAATCACACATAGTCACACAAAATTGCTTCTAAGTCCTTTATTATTGAAAGTAGTTCCAATATTAAGTGGAATGAAATAATCCTCATAAAATTCTACAGTGTTCTGTGTAAGCGAATGCCGAATTTTCGTTTGCATAAGTAAATGTCAACGAGTTAAAGTAAAATGCTTTATGCGAAAATTGCACATTAGTCCAAATCAAAAGCTATAATAAACTATATAAATATCTTAATGCCAAAGATTATTGCATCAAATTAAAGAGAATTTATGGGCTACGTAACACTGAATATTCTATTCCTCTAAATTAACTGATTATGAATATTTAAAAAAAAAATTTGTTGAGTTTTTGTACGTAGTCTTGCTGTTTAATTCTGTTTAAGTAATATTATTGACATTTTTGTAAAATTAATGTTACTCTGCACATTTTTTGACCACCTCATAAGTATTGCACAAATTTTCCCGATCGTGGGTATACAGCGCTCTGCAAAGCATCTCCGAATTTCACATATGTCCAGTCCGTATAAAATGACGTTTATGTCACAATTTAGCAGGGTGACGTTTGTCTTACAATTTAGCAGGCCGTGCACAGAACAATACCTAAGGGCGTGGCTGGTTGTTGTAGAGACGACTCTTAATGGCTGCCTTTTTTAAAATTGACCACACTGTCCTTATATAGCCACTGTAGTAACCGTCGCCGGAGCGCGACATCTTCCCCGCCGCGCCGCCGCCTGAGAGTGATCACACGCACTGGATAGTGTTGTGCCTGGGGGACTTTAGCGTAGGATCGTAGTTTAGTTTAGCGTAAGTTTTCTTAGTTTTAGTCTTGTATATATTTCCTTGTCTATATTTGTTTATCATTCGTAGTTGTATTTATTGTTGGTGTTCGATCCTTCGTCTCGTGTGTGGCATAGCCGCTAGTCACGCTGCTCAGCGCCTAACCTGTGCCATACACAGACTTGATCTGTTTTCACATAATTTATATTGCACCTATGTGTTAGCTGTGTGACGTCATAGCATTTCGTCTACTCACTGTATTATCCATACGTGTATGTTTATTAATGTGTTTGTTGTTTATGCTTCCTGTAATAAACATCTATTCTAATTATTTAACTCTAAGACTTTAATTGAGTCTTGTATAAGTGCTAGTGTTCACGGTATAAGTGCACTAACAATTCAGTGCAAAAGTGCCCTGGTGACAACTTCCGAGGGCCCCCTGTTCGTAGCAGATTTGTGCTAGTTTTGCATAAGAACCAATGTTAAATGGATCATTTAGTAGCTGAAGTCGCAATATCTCATAAGAATACATGTAAATCAAGGCACAGGAGTAGAATTGCGGCCGTCGATAGCGTGCTTGGCTTATCATCTGGCACATCCTATGGGCGTTGCGGTTAGATGTCGTTCCCCGTATCTCGATTACATCCGGAGAGGCGTACCGACAGATAATGTCTACGTTTGTTTAAATTATTTATTTTGTAAATCTCGTACAAAAATTCGACTTACTCTATCATTAACAGTGTTTCTAATAGATTTTAGATGTGAAGGTGCTTCTTCAAAATATTCATCGACCTTCCCTGTCTTAGTTACACGTACACATTCTTGTAGTATTTTGTAGGTATCGCCATCAGGAAACACTATTTTTCTAGGATAATACTCCAGATTGTTAGCATTAATTTCCTCGCCCCCGTTAATAGCATTAATTATTTTTGGGGTTGAATCGTAGATTTTATTATCAACTTGGATCCACACGTGAAAAACAGGTAGAATATTATCATACACCATTAGGCCATGCATTAATCTCGGATTCATGTTTTTAAATTTTTTTAATTGTTCGAATAACATTAGACTTGCTGGTAAACATACCCCGTACATTTTCTTCCTTATAAATTCTTGAGCAATCACTTCGCTGATAAGACTTGAAATTTGATGTTGGTTCATTTTAGCTCTTTTTCTCGCCGTCCTAACTGATAGACTGATAGTGATGAGTCGTCCGCGAGAGCTGTATTTATATCGCAGCTGGCTGTTTGCACGTACCGCTAATTGAACTATTACTTCCGGGGGCCCCCAATAACCCGGAAAAACCCACAAGTTTGTGCTAGTTTTCCATAAGAACCAATGTTAAATTGATCATTTAATAGCTCCTGTACACTACATGTAAATCAAGGCTCTTTCGGTTTCTTATCAGCAGTCGCTTGTTCGGTTCTTGTGGTTTCGTTGTCTGTATCTTCTTATTTGACCCACACAGCCACAGTGCGGGCGGTGGAGGTGCTCGGGACGAGTGCGCTAAGTACCGGTAAGTGGTCCCAAACCGGCACCCTATACTTCAGCGAGCCCGAACCGGCGTGCCAATTCTCGGCCATCAAAATTGCGCTGCCCTATGCTGCTTAAGTGGTGGTGGCCCCAAACCGGCATGCCGATTCTGGCTCACCAAAATATAATTTTCAAAATTCAAAAAGAGCACTTTCAATTTTTAATATGTTATAAATGGCGTCATTTCCAGATGGGGGTTAATTAGCACTGTGGGGGTGCCATTTTTTCAGCCGTTTTCCACTTTTCCCACCCGTTTACGAGATACAGCCCTTTTTAGTGTTCAACCACCAGCATTCGGCGGCTTATCAGTTCTTGTGTTTTGCAGTTCCAAAATATAATTTTCAAAAATGTCATAAGGGCACTTCCAATTTTTAGTATGTTATAGATGGCTTCATTTCCAGATGGGGGTTAACACGTACTACGGGGGTGCCATTTTTTCACCCGTTTTCAATGTTTTCCACCCGTTTACGAGATACAGCTCTTTTTAGTGTTCAACCACCAACATTCGGCGGCTTATCAGTTCTTGTGTTTTGCAGTTCCAAAATATAATTTTCAAAAATGTCATAAAGGCACTTCCAATTTTTAGTATGTTATAGATGGCTTCATTTCCAGATGGGGGTTAACATGTACTGTGAGGGTGCCATTTTTTCCGCCGTTTTCTATTTTTCCCACCCGTTTACGAGATACAACCCCCTGATTGTTTGTTCCATACATTGTGTGTACACAGTACACCCTGTGGGGAAGTGGGGGTGGTCTCATCACTGCGGGGGCCCCTTCTGCCCCGAGAGCCCCCTTGGAGGGGGTTGGAGCCCCGATGGCCCCCTTGGAGGGGGCGGAGCCCCGATGGCTTCCTTAGAGGGGGGCGGAGCCCCGAGGGCCCCCTTGGAGGGGGCGGAGCCCCGATGACCTCCTTCACACTGGGGAAAACCCCGCTCATAAGAAGTGAGGTTATGTGTAACAAAAGCGAGGTTATGTTTTCTGTCTCAGCCGGCCCCATACCTACTAATATGTCTACCTGTGCCAACAAATAATATTCGTCAAAGATAACAAGAACATAGAAATTGATAGTTTCTACTTTATGACCTCTGATTATGGTATTTTCGATTGGTAAACGTCGAATTGTAATTCCCATTTTCTCATCACAACTTTAGTGTCTTTCAACAGTTCTTGTCATATAATGAGTTGTGAAGTAATAAAGCCGACAGAAACAACAAACACTTGAGTTTCGAAGACATCTCCTATAGTCAATTCAGGTTGAAACACTCCAGTTGGTTTCGTCTGCACGTTCCGTCCCGTAGAACTGTCCGTAGTCTTAGGACAACCTTGGTTTTCCTATCCTTTCGTACGCTCTCATTAACTTTCTTTAAATTTACATCGCTTGTCGTATCAACTAGAGCACGGTATTCTGAATAATTAATCTTAACCGAACTAAACTTGTCATCAATATTTTGCCAGATTTTAATATTCCTGAACATTTTGAAGTATATGATCAAACTCGTTGCATTTAAAACATTTTGGACCTCCCTCTGCATGAGTACAAATTCTGACATTATGCTCCGTTGACCCACAATTAAAACAATTCTTTTTAGTTGGTTTCGTACTTACTTTTGGCTGAGTACTTTTCATATTGTCGTCTGATGTACAATCGTATTCAAAAATGCGTTGCTCAGAAATAGTTAGAAGTATATTGGTAGTTGTGTTTTTACTCAGCAAAGGCTCACACTCGATGATTAACTAGGTCAGGGGTGGCGAACCAATGGCAAGCGTGCCATTGATGGCATGCGACAAAATAATTTGGGCACGACATTAATTAAGGAATTTAGGTATAGTATTCCAACCAGAAATTGGAAAGCTATTTAAAATCAGGCCAGCATTGAGAACAGTAAGTCACTTCGTAATTTAATTCATAAAATTACTGTTTGATTGTCATTCAGTGACACTTCGATAATAACCTTCAAATTTGACAGATGCATTGAAAAGTTTGGAAGACATATAGGTTTTTCAACGATTTCTATGCTACTATACGGTTTTAAAAACACAACTAGTACCTACTTAAACCATGCACAATGTTACAATGCCTTAACAAAACAGTTACATGTACAATTTGCAGATGAACTGTCATTACTTGAAAGCTGATTGACATTAGAATATTATTTACTGATTGTATGAAACCAACTTAGACATGACTTACACTTTTCATGGTGTACTGGATTTTAAATAGTTTTCCAATTTTTGGTTGGAATACTATACCTAATTGAAACAATTTATATTTAACAATGAATTGAACATGAAGTTTCAAGAAATAAAACAATTACTGTTATGATAGATCTCATTCGTACTTTCGAGGCTAAATTGCCAGATTTAGTAACGATATTGTTACAAAAACTACAAGTATTTCCCAAACTTGAAAAAAAAACCACCAGAGATTAGGATTTACACGAAAAACCAGATCAAGCAAAAGTCACTGAAGAGTTTAATTCGGTTATTAATTCTTCGATCAAAGAATTTTTATCGAGATTTTCTCAGTTGAAAGAATTATCGAAAACACTGAAGTTTATTATGTATCCTGATGTGACTTCACTTGATAAACTAAACTTGGCCAAATTTCATTGGTTGGAAATTGAAGAAATTGAAATGCAGCTGATTGATTTCGAGTGTAGTTTAATATGGATCCAAAAATATATCGAAACAAAGAGAGAGTTGGAATTAAATGAAATAGAAAGACTATCTGTATCAGATAATATGAGTAAAAATGCCAATATCAAAATTATGAAAACGTGGAATTCAATTCCAGACACATTTAGCTGTCTGAAGAAGCTGGGTTTTGCTATCTTAACAATATTTTCATCTACCTATGCCTGTGAGTCATTATTTTCACATATGAATAACATTAGACTCGCTTAGAAGCCGTTTGTCAGCTTGCATTCAGCTAAAAGTAGCAAAGTATGAAGCTAGTATAAGTTACTTAGCATCTAATTTGCAACAGCAGAAGTTGCACTATTTTCTTCTTTCATTTAAATAAACATAACATTACTATTGCTGTACAAAATGTATGTTTTCGGTTGCAAATAAAGAGTTTTAAGTTGATAGTATTTAGTGTTATTTTTTTCCTCATTAATTGCAATGCAATTATTAATAAGATTGTTTGGTGGCACGTCATGACCTCATTAAACATTTTTTTTAGAAAAAATGGCACGTAGATAAATAAAGGATCGCCACCCCTGAACTAGGTAGACCTTTTTTTTATTTTCTCCTGCCGACTACCGTTGCCCCCCGGAACCGCTAGGGCATTACTTCACGGGGCGCGGGCGTCTCTTAAACCTAAGCCTTAATTAAGTGAAAACCTAGACCGTCCGTGCCGGGAGTTGAACTCTCAACCGCTCCGGCCCGAACGATCACGACTTTCACTGTGACCTCGGCTGCAACGGCAATCGCCGCTCGCCCACCGAGGTCCCGGAACTAAGTAGACCTGGATGTATACTTTTAACATAGTTGCATTGTGATAGTTGCAGATCAGAACTGCCGTTTTATTGTTAAAAAACAATTAGTAGATAGGAAGATATTTTGGATAGAAAAACTATATAATTATTAAAAGTAGAAGGGTAAAATCAATCAGAAAATAAAATAGAATAGCTATATAAAAATAATGTTCTAAAAAATTAATTAAAGTTATTATCTTTGGATTAAGATGAATGGTTATTGAAGTTAACAGAAAGCAATTTATAATTAAAGGGTAAATAATTAGAAGAAACTATAAATTAGTCTGAAATCATATGAAAGTTATAAGCTGAATTAATATTTGAATAAGTTACTTGGAATTTGTCAGATTAATTAAGAAAATGCACTGTATGTAGTTAAAAGTAATCCAGGATGTTAGTTTTAGAACATTGTATTAAAATTGAGGATTGCTATAGTGAATTTTATTAAGCATAACAATTTATTTGGTTTTTAAAATGTGAACATAATTATTTTGTATCGATTTAAATTAACAAAATAAACCTTGTATAATTAAAAGTTTATTATTGGATGCATATACAAGGGTTCAAAGAACAAAATTAATTAGTAAATAGAATAAAAGCGAGTTTTAAACTGAAACAAACTTTGATGTCAAGAAGGGGACCATTTATGTGATTAAGAAAGAATAACGAATATTGTAACTGGTGAAAGAGTCCGTTCTAGCAGGGATGATTGTAGGTGCTGTAATAGACATTTTCTGTCAATATGCAGATATCTGTAACTAATTTGAATGGGTGTGCTGGCATAAAGTTATTAATGGAGTAATTATAACCTGAACTTGGGGTTGCTGGTTCGAGTTTATACATCATACATCATTTGGGTCGCTGTTTGTGGTCCATGCTGGTTGCTGTAAAGAGGACAACATCTTGGAATTGCAGTTGTAGGAGAGCTGGGTGGCTGTTGAGATTGTAGCATGACACTTTAACAGTGTTTAATTCATTGTTACACCGTGGATTCTAATTGAAGTGGGGTTTCTGGTTGAAGATGCAAATACGTGTGACAAAATAGGTTGGTTATATTTGTGTTTTCTATAGAAGAATTGGATCCATTCGAGAAGGGAAACATAACCAGGTATATGTAATTAATAAACATTAATTAATATTAACAGTAGAATAATGAGTTGCCTACATAAATACTTACTCTTGTTAACATGTTGGAACTGATACATGTTGATTAAATATAGATTCAGCTTATGTGTCATATTAGTAATTTGACAGTAACAGTTGAAAAATTTAAAATCATTCTGAAATAACTTGTCAATAACCAAACATTTAATACAATTATTTTGATAGATTTTTCTAACGCAAGAACCCACTTGAGATAAGATGTTTGTTACAACCTGAGCAAGAAATAAATAATTTAATTAAATAAACTGGAATTAGGACAAATATTTTATTTAAAGTATTTTGAAGTGAATGGAATGGATAAGAGTAGTTTAGCCGTCTAGTAGCTAATATTATAATATTGGCTTACAAAGTAGAGTCAATACTCTAACAGTATTTATGCATTAAGGGAGCTATGAAGGTAAGCAACTTGAATATCTCCCGTGGTGCATACAATATTTTATTTACTAGCATATTAATAAAAATAGTATGAAATTTCAAAATGTCATGAGTCTCATGTCATATTTAAAATAACAATCTGTAAGTAACATCAAGGACTGCCTAAATGTATGGTTGCTAAGACGTTTCTAGTTGCATGGTTCCCATGAGATTGTGGGAGAAATAATTTGAAAACTCCTAGGGAGTTACGAGTAGCTTTTCATAGTTTGTATCTATGATGAAAATGAACAATGCCATGTTGCTAGTAAGAAAATAAGATTGGAGACTGAATTTCGAAATTTTGAAGGTATGGGTAGTCT
Source organism: Agriotes lineatus (assembly GCA_940337035.1). Classification (NCBI taxonomy): domain Eukaryota; kingdom Metazoa; phylum Arthropoda; class Insecta; order Coleoptera; family Elateridae; genus Agriotes; species Agriotes lineatus. Next base: position 70,287 of record CALNHX010003858.1, on the reverse strand, counting down.
GTTGGACTGAAACGATGTGCAGAAATAAATAGATGCCAATCGTATTTTGAAGTGAATGGATAGGAGTAGTTTAGCAGTCTAGTAACTATTATTATAATATTGGCTTACAAAGTAGAGTCAATAGTACCTACGCCGATAACGTGGTTTATTTATTTAAGGTTATGCCCCACAAACAGTCTGCTCCACACTACTGCTGCTACCAAATATGCTTATTTTGCACCTAATAAGTACTATTCTCGCCCCACGTTATTGTCACCATATTTATGTCATAGTATTGACTCTACTTTGTAAGCCAATATTATAATAATAGTTACTAGACTGCTAAACTACTTCTATCTATTCACTTCAAAATACTTTAAATAAAATATTTGCCTTAATTCCAATTTATTTAATCAACTTATTTATTTCTTTGGCTAACTCAGCCTCAGGTTATAACAAACATCATAATTGTACTAAATTTTTGGTTATTTACAAGTTATTTCAGAATAATTTTAGATTTTCCAACTGTCACTGTCAAATTACTAATATGATACCTAAGCTAAATCTATATTTAATTAACACATATCAGTTCCAACATGTTAACAAGTATTTATGTATGCAACTCATTATTCCACTGTTAATATTAATTAACGTTTATTCATTACATATACCCGGTTATCTTTTTCTTCTTGAATGGATCCAATTCTCCTGTAGAAAACAGCACAAATATAACCAACCTATTTTGTCACATGTATTTGTAGTTCCAACCAGAAATCCCACTTCAATTAGAATCCACGGTGTAACAATGAATTAAACGCTGTTAAAGTATCATGCTATAATTCCAACAGCCACCCAGCTCTCCTAGATAGTAGATCCTTTGTATCGCATGCAACTGCAATTCCAAGAGGTCGTCCTCTTTACAGCAACCAGCATGGAATCCAATCCTTCAATCCCACCCCACAAACACCGACCCAAATGATGTTTGTGACAGCTGGCTCAATTAAAATCCAATTCGCAGATGTCCTCGACTTAACTGCGACTTGTATGAACTCGAACCAGCAACCCCAAGCTCAGGTTATAAATTAATTACAGATATCTGTATATTAATAGAAAATATCTATTACAGCTCCTACAATCATCCCTGCTAGAACGGACTCCTTTCACCAGTTGCAATATTCGTTATTCTTCCTTAATCACATAAATAATTTCCTTCTCCACATCCAAGTTAGTTTTAGTTTAAAATTTGCTTTTATTCCATTTATTTCAATTAAGTTTGTCCTCTGCACCTTTGTATATCCATCCAATAATAAACTTTTAATTATACAGGGTTTATTTTGTTAGTTTAAATCGATGCAAAATAATTATGTTTTACATTTTAGAAATCAAAATAGGTTGTTATTCTTAATAATAAAATTCACTATAGCAATCCTCAATTTTAATACAATGTTTATAAACTAACATCCTGGATTACTATTAACTACATATAGTGCATTTTCTTAATTAATCTGACAAATTACTAGCAACTTATTCAAATATTAATTCAGCTTATAACTTTCATATTATTTTAGACTAACTTATAGTTTGCTCTAATTATTTACCTGCGCTTTGCTATAAAACAGGAAAAGCGGGCATATATAAACAGACAACTGTTCCTGTATAAAAATAATCCGAAACTGCTATGGAAATATTTTTCCAGTTGGAACGTTCACAAGAAGGGTCGTAACGAAATTTCAGTGGATTTGTTGGACCCTGATAAATTAAACAAGCATTTTGCAGGAGCTATAAAAACCACTCCAGTTAACCCTGATTACATTGAGAGCTTTTTAAGTAATGTTAAACCTGGCATTGACATCCATACTGATCTTGAAACTGTCACTACTAGTGATGTGGATAAGGCGCTAAACCAGTGCAAGTCTTTTGCGTTCGGTGCTGACGATATCAACCTTAAGGACAGGGTATACCCTAAAACCAGAGACCTAAAAAATTGCTCTATATCCTATAATTTAATTAATTTTTTGATTTCCTTTGGTAGTTATGGTTGAAATTAAGTTTTTTAACAAATTTGCAAAGAAAAGTTTTTTTTCAACTGATAGGAACAAAAATAGATGTTTTGTGATTATCTGGATAAATAATAATTGATTTGATTTGAAATTTTAAAGGCTGATGTTATGAACTTCCATACGCAGTATGAAACAGAATGGTGTTTCTATAATCAATTTAAATGTGGTTATAAGCAAAAAATCGACCTATCTGATACAATTTTATGAAATAATAGAAATTAGGATGAGATTGCACCGTCCAAATAATTTGAAATTTTGTCATACCCTCCTTTGCGTGACGTTGCGTCATTTGGTTCAATCCGCCTCAATAAAATAATTACACAATATGTTAAAATCTCAAAAATCTATTGCCATTTTTAATAATTCACAAGATGCACAAGATGGCTGCAGACCCACGACTACTACTAATGACCGGCTTTAGATGCACGAGATAAAGCAACTTAAATGGTACTGGATAAAGGCGCAGGTAAACGCATTTGCCCTGCGGCGTTATTACTCCTGTTGAGAATTCAGCAATTTTAAATTTTGAGGTTGCAGTATGGTCTACGGCTGAGACTGCGGCATAAAAAAGAATGCATCAATTAAAACAACGCCAGCGGTCGGGAAATTAATATACACAGTGGGCCATAAATAACTGTACAGATTTTGTAGCCTCTTATATTAGTAAGTCATGAATATTTTTAAATGATGATTATACCATAGAAAATCTTTATATATGGAAATGAAGCACTTTTACTTCCAAAGATGTAGTAGTTGTGTGTGTTTAAATGGCGGCATAGAAAAAATGTTATTTTGAAAAAAAAAATATTTGCAACTTTAGAAAATACAACAATAACAAAAATTATCTAAATAATTATTAAATATGCTATTTAAAAATATGAGTTAATCATCTTGCTCATTGCGCAATCGCATAAGCTATTCGGCTGTAAGGCAGCTGATTCCAAAACTCAATTATTATTTTCTTCAAGACCTCGTTTAATGAACAACAAAAACTAAAATGATAGATACAAAGTGACGTTTATCAAGCAACAAAACAAATGAAACAAAAATCATTGCCTCCAAATTTTGTTACAGATTTAATTTAACATTAAAGCGACGCGATGAGACGTTATTAAAAAACTTCCGTTCTCGCATGGCTTTCATTAAAGTGAAATAAAATTTATTTAAAACGTTGTATTACTGCAAATAAGATTATTTCAATCTTTAAAGTGGAAGCATTTCGTTTTTAGAATAATTAGTTGAATTGGCTGATTATAATCGGAAATACAATCATTTACATTTTGTGCCGTTTTTTCCACTATGTATATTTAGTAACTGAAATTTCTGTTAGCTAGACAAATCATCTTGCTATTTGTCTATTAATAAATAATTAATGTTTTCGTTTCTTCTCTCCTATATTATAATAGGTAATTATTTTTGACAATTGGCTACTGCTGTGAAAGTCATAAAAAATAAGTTCGAATACAATTTTATTTAATCCTATTATGTTATTATGGCAATAACTCCTTAGCAACGAGTTGCGTTAAGATGCATTTAACAGCACTAGTGTTGTTAAGAAAAATAACAACGATACTTGATTAGCATTTAATCACATGTTGACAGCACTGAAGTGTATTGTCAGTCTATGTCAAATTCGATTTTAGTAGGTTAGGTTTTGTTTGTTATTTGACACACACTGACGCAAAACTTAACTTGAAAATCTCAAATTTAACATAACCTGACATGCTACCAACAATACAGTATTGAGTTTTTATCTTACTAGTAATACCACCACTCGCTGTTGTAAGTGTCCTTAATAACCATTTTTCGCATTTTAGGATAAAATAAACCGTGATACGATATACGTAACGTTATCTGCTTTATACATTACTCGAGAATTTTAAAGAACTCGCTCCTAACGTCGCTCGTTCATTCAAACTATTCTCTCGTAATGTAAAAAGCTTGATAACGTTACTTGCATTGTAAATTACTATTACACAAATTCTATGAATTTTCTATTAAGTACTTTAAAAACGTCATAAAAAATCAGGAATAGAAAAAATATGACTACAAATGGATACTCCACCTCTGGCAGTTTCTTTTTAAAAGGCCTGGTTTCACTATTTTAGATACTAAAGGGTGTTTTTTTAGAGTGGGAGAACTTTAAATTGAAATAAAACACAGAATTTTTTTTTAATATCCATGAAATTGGCTTTATTTGAAAGATAATTTTATGGCATTTATGTTTGAATATGATTTCGGGCATGTGACCGCCGCGGCTGGCGTGTACATGACGTAATCTGGAGGTCCAATTTTTACACACTCTTCGCAGTAAATCAGGCTGTATTTCGGCAATAACGCGTCGAATGTTGACTTCCAAGTGTTCAATTGTTTCCGGTTTATCGACGTAGACATGCGGCTTTACATATCCTCAAAGAAAATAATCTAACGGCGTCAAATTTCACGAAAGAGGTCGCCAATTAACAGATCCACAAAATGGATTCACGAAATGAATCTGTTAACTGGCCACCTCTTTCGTGCGATTTGACGCCGTTATATAATTTTCTTTGATGATATGTAAAGTCGCATGTCTAAGTCGATAAATCGGAAACAATTGAGCACTTGGAAGCCAACATTCGACGAGTTATTGCCGAAATACAGCCTGATTTACTGCGAAGAGTGTGTGAAAATTTGACCTCCAGATTACGTCATGTACACGCCAGCTGCGACGTTCACATGCCCGAACTCATATTCAAACATAAATGCCATAAAATTATCTTTCAAATAAAGCCAATTTCATGGGTATTAAAAACATTTTTCTGTGTTTTATTTCAATTTAAAATTCTCCCACTCTAAAAAAACACCCTTTATTACTGAAACCACACGTACAGTGGCAGATATGTATTTTAAAATAAAACGCTCTTTACACCAAAACATTTATTTTAATATAATGTATACTATACATTAGTGTGATTAACTATATTGCTAATTCCTTATTAATAAACATTGTAAATTGCTATTATACATTATTTAATTTTGGTTTTTTATCACTATTACTAAATCTAGTCTTCAGTCCTCTGGGTATTCTTGGATCGGCTAATTCTAGCAAAACATATTCATCCCAAAAACTTATTAACTTGGGTAACATTTTGTTCTGCCAAAAGATTTGATTTTTTTCAATTATTATAAACTCAATGTCAATATCTGTATATAACACTAAATAACAATAGTCAGCATTGCATATATTTAGTTGACCTTGTATTTGATAATAATACTGTTGGTTTTCTTTGATATAAAGTTTACCATCTGCGTTTAACTTAATCCAAAAGCTTTTATTTTCTGCAACAGCGTCTTTAATTTTACTGTTTCTAATAGAATACAGACATTTAACTTCTACAAGTCCGTTATTTTCAATTACTCCGTCAGGACTCGCTCCTAGAAATGGGAAATCTTTATGAATAAATAATCCACATTCTTTAACTGTCCTTTTAGATTTCAGTTCAAACTCTTTAATTGCTTGGGCCTCATTTTCAATGCCATATTGCATAGCTTTTGTTTTCAAATCCCCATTTTTATAAAATAATTCTTTTAGTAAATTATGTGGATGAGTAGTGTCTTTACGTGTACAAATTCTTCCGAAACGTGAAGCCGTTAGACGATTTCGTCTAGCTTGATACCAATTTATATTTTCCCTTTGACCGATCGTGTTTTTTTCTAATTCTTCAATGTTAGCATTGCTCAATTCAGACATTATACGATGTTTTTCAATTTCAAGATCTACTAGAGATAGATCCGGCTGAGCTGCATTTTCACCATAATCCATGTCGTCTTGCTGGCTATTGTTAGTTTTGAGTTTTCTGGTTTTTCGAAAAGTTTTTCTGTTCATTCTTCTCATACAAAATCTGTTTAAAAAATACTTATTTTTTGTTGTTGACAGACTATGAAACGAAACTCCAGAATTGAATGCCAATCCTGCCCCAATACATCGGGTTCTATATAGCCCTCTCTGCACTAAATTAACTCTTTTCCCCCCTGTAAATTTAGCGACCAAGGACATGTATCGCTCAGCATAATTCGTCGTCACGTTTTCCTTTAATTTATCTGCTTTCCTTACTACATTGTCGCAAACTCTTATGACTTGGTTGAATAGCTTTGCAGATTCCAACAAAGCAATTTCATTTTCGTTGGAATTACTTTTCTTAGTACATACTTCATTCCTGCAATTTTGATGGTTTCCAAAAATGTGATACGGTGAATTTTTTAAATCTAATACTAAATTATTGATATTCGAAGTGCGAGCAATGATTGTTCTTATTAACGAACTGAAATGCTGAATTTTTGATTTAATTATATTTCTAGCAGCGCAATCGTAATTTTTATCTTTTACCAATTTATATAAGTTGGAAGTAAATGCCCTCGTAGCATGATTAGCACATTCTAATTTTATTACGTAACGACCGTAGGAGACGTTTTCTATTATTCGGGTATAAACACTGGAATCTCCGTCACCTATCAAATATTTATACCGAATTCCATAGGCATTTACGCTTTGATTAAATCCTTCGACAATAATTGCCTGCTCCATGGCCGTTGAAGAACCTGTGTAATTTTTGTAACATTTATGTGGTCCTCTATCAGTAGCGCATGCGTAGCAAAATTTATTTTTCACTCCTAAGTATAATATTTTTTTTGTTCTTCGCCCTATTATACATGCCACCCCAGATAACTAAGAGTAACTATGTCCATATGAACGTTTGGCCCAACCTCCATCCACTATAACGGTGATATACGGTAATCCTTGTTCCATACAACCTTCTTCTATTGCTAGTTTCTTTTCTTCCATGGCGTTTTCGAACATTTGTTGAGATAAATTTTTTTCCCATCTCGTATGCAGATTTTCCACTTCTTTCTTATACATTTTTTTATTCAATATAGGAATGTCTAATATTGAAAACAATTCTTCGGATTGTGAAAAACCACTACATATAGCAGAGACACCCCATACAAAGGACTGATTGATGTCGCTATTACAGTTGTGGCTTTTTAAAACTATTTCAACATTACACACTTCGCAGTAGTAATGTAAGTGAGATTGAAAACCGATCCTAGTTTCTTTAACGAAATTCATTTTCCCCATGGTACACGATAAATCATGTACTGTCAATCTACGTACTTGGCTTATAAAGTATTGAATGTCAACTATTCGGTTGCCATTTAACGTAGGTATGGGTTTGGTGGGTTTCTCGCTTTCGACACATAGATCTGGAAGTTTTTCTTCCGGCAAACTGTAAAGTAAAAATTATTTAGTTATTGCTTCCAGTAATTTTAAATAGTCTAATTGATTTATTCAGTAAATATTTATATTCAAGCATCAATAAATTATACTGACTATTTCCCTTTGACAACTTTCTGCAATCAAATGTTTGTATTTTTAAAATGTCGCCCAATGACAATCAATCAATTACTAGTGAATATTTGCACATATACAAATACCTTGGTATTTTCCATGTCAAACTAATAACTAAATTTAACAATTGATAGATTTGACAATTTTTTACATCAAAAACAGGTACCTAATAAAGTGAATGCAGAGGGAAAAGGGATATAATACAGTACTGAAATAGTTATTTTTTACGTACTGTAGGAAAATGTACTGTATTTCACAGTACAAAATCTGGATTTTTCTGCATAGCTATTTGTTTCTGTATAGCAAAGCACAGTTTAATTGTCAGATGCACAGTTTGAAATAATTTTATTACAACATTTTCAAGTATTTTCCTCCAGTACGTGAAAAAAAAGCATGTGCAACGTGTGAGAAAAGTGCTTTTTGTGCTAGAGGGGTTGTTAATATTGGCTTTGCTTCGATTAAAAAGCTCTCCCCTTGCACGGAAAAACTACCTGTTTCTCAACTTTAGTTTTTCCAAACAAAGCGTGAGCTTTTAAACTGAGGAAAAGCCGAGATTAAATACGTACCGAGCACAAAAAAAACTTTTCTCACGTGTTACATATGCTATTTTTAAAAATTTTATTTAAAAAGGTAGGTTTTTTTAAATTCATTTCTATGTGTGAAGTGCCACTTTTTTTCTCTCTGGGAAAAAAAGTAACATTGCTTTTAATTTAGGAATGAACGATTTTAAATAGACGTTTTCAAAAATCTTACAGACAACTCGTGTTAGCGTGATTATTTTTCACGCGTGTGGATTATAAACGAGGCGGAGCCAATATCCCTCCACACTTGTGAAAAAAGTTGCACTTCTAACACTTGTAGTCTAAATAACTATTTTCACGTACTGCAGGGAAATACCTAAAAATGTCCCGACAGTACGTGAAATAAATATATTGTTCAACAAGCTGAGAAAAGTGTAGTTTTTCCTTGCAAGGCCAGAGCTTTTTAATCGAAGCAAACCCAAGATTGAGAACGCGCCGAGCACAAAAAGCACTCTTCTCACATGTTGCACATTCTATTTTTTCACGTACTGGAAGATTATGCTTGAAAATGTTGATATAAAAGTATTTAAAACTGTGCAATTTTTCTACGTGATGCACACATATTTTTTAATGCGGTATCGAAAACTCTTACTTTATGAGAATTTATTAGAAATTTTTAAAATCTAGTAGTTTTTGGTCGTTGCGGAATCAACATAAACATAAATTGTTAGATTAGAAAAAAGTATGTATGGTTGCTACTGCCTTTTTTATTGGTTGCACTTTCCCGCACTTGTTAGGAAAAGTGCTGCTTTTCCTAACCGAAATAGATGTGGAAAAGTAAAACTTTTTAACACCGAATTAGGAAAAAATGCAAGTCTGTGCATTCAAGATACAAGAGCTGCTATAACTGATTTTTGGTGGTGGAGAAGGTAAATGAAAATAATAAAATGTAGTAAAAGTATCACAATTGTATTCTGAATTACACAAAAAATTCTTTCAAATAATAAATATGTTCAAAGTTTAAAACCAACAGTTGTAGATTTGAAGGCAATGCTATTTTTCAATGTACTTTAGTCAAGAAGTACGAGTATTTATAGTACAGTATAAATACTTTTTTTGCATAGTGATCGTGAAAGTCGTCTTTTTTTAACGAAAAATCGTATTGAAGATTCCACTTTTTTAACGCAAAAATCGTGAAAAAAAGTACACTTTTTTAACTATTTTATTGAAATGTCAATTCCGAAGTCCTTTTCGACTAAATTTTGACCAAGAGATCACTATGCAAAAAACTACGTGTACAAAACGTTTTGAAAGTTCTTTTTTTCATTCATTTGCTTGATTAACTCGGACTTCGCCTTTGTTATCAAACTGCAAATTCATGAAAAAAAGTATGACTTTCAAAACTAGTTGTACAAATTACTATTGCCTACAAAGTACCGTAAAATACAATCAACTTATTTTGATGCTTCATTTACTTAAATAAGGATATCCAATAACATGCAGGTAATGTGCAATAACTTTTAATTTCTAAACAAATCGGAAACTTAAAAATAAAAAGGATATAGATATTTAATTTTAAGAGGTACTTACTTGGCAAAATATTCAATATGAGCATCTTCTGGTACATCATGATCAGAATTTGTTATTGATTGTAACACTTTCATTCGCTTAAGGTAAGTATTTCTAGCTTTGGCAGATTTATTCCGTTTTTTTGTAATACACGAACTGCGAACCATTGTAGAACTATATTTAATAATGATACACACAACCAATTATCTCACTTGATTACAAACAAGTGATAGTTTCTCCTTTGAGTGGTGCTTTCCTAACAACACAAGTATGAGTCACCATCTCATTTTAGAGAAAGTGCTAGTGTCTACCTTACAACTTAATCCTTCTTAACATTAGGGCACTTAAGTGCTTATTAGTAAAATTAGTTTTGCGTAATCTCACCCCATAATTGCTGTTCGGTTGGTGGCCTAATCACAAACATTTTAAAGGTTATCGATAGATGCGCCACCTATCTAAAATCTATAGGAAACTCTAAGTGCTCCCTTCCCCTTAAAATGTTGATTATAGCATTTCCATTCTGCAAAAATGCCCTTACTCATATTATCAATGCTTCTTTATCATCTGGTAATGTTCCGACATTATGGAAAAAATCCTTCATTATTCCTTTGGCTAAAGTGCCGCTAGCTACGGATATGAAGCAGTTACGTCCGATCAGTATTTTATCCTGCGCGTCGAAAATCATAGAAAGAATTGTCTACAATAAATTAAATGAGCATTTAGAGAGATTTAATATCCTGCCGTCCATCCAATCAGGTTTTCGCCAACATCACAGTACATGCACAGCGCTTACAAAAATTACTAACGACCTAGGAAGTGCAATCGATCGGTCTCAAGTAGCACTACTTGTTCTTCTGGATTATACCAAAGCATTCGATTCCATTGACCACAAACTTCTCGTCGCTAAATTAAAATACTATGGCTTTGGAGACAAGATGTGTGCATGGATATCGAATTATCTTGATCAGCGTAAACAACTAGTTAAAATCCTTAACGTAACCTCCGAAGAATTAACTGTGGCTCTAGGTGTACCACAAGGGAGCATACTTGGCCCCATACTGTTTTCGATCTTCACGACCGACTTACCCGAACTGTTATCCAATTCCTGTAGTATACACCTATATGCGGATGATACGCAACTCTATGTTTGCGATGAACCCGGAAGAATTAATATTGCTGCCAAGTGCCTTAATAGAGACTTGTCCATCATTTCTAATTGGTCAGATAATAATGGTTTACAAATTAATCCCTCTAAATCGCTGTGCATGTGTGTTGGTTCACCGATCCTCCGGAGAAAAGCTCTGTCTAATCTTTCCGTCAATATTGTGATTGGTGATAGTGAAATTCAGTTTACCGAGTGCGTCAAAAACCTTGGTGTCCTTCTCGATTGCCATTTAAATTTTGAATCTCATGTTATGAAGAAATGCAGACTTTGTTACATGAAGCTTTCATCCATTTATAAGTTTAAAGTTTTGTTACCGAATGAAACCAAATGGTACATAGCGAACTCTCTTATTCTTAGCCAGGTGGACTACTGCAGTCAAGTGTATTACCCCTTCTTAACCGAACAGTTCAAGCGCAAATTGCAGCTTCTTCAAAATTGTTGTCTACGGTATGCATATGCTATTAATCGCTCGGAACATGTAACTCCTTACTACAACAATTTACATATTCTTAAAATGAAACATCGTTTTACTTTGTATCAGTGTACTCTTCTATTTAATATTTTAACTAATAAGTTACCTACATATTTATTCGCTGTACTTAACCAAAGGATGACACTGCATAATCTCAATTTGAGAAACAATGAACAGTTCGCTATACCTCAACATTCCTCATCTAAATTTGAAAAATGCTTCGAAATTACTGCTCCAGCGTTACTAAACCAATTTAGCGAATTGTTCTTTGCTAACTATAGTCTTAACACTTTTAAAGTTAAATTTAAATTGTTGTCTTATCAGCTGCAGTTAGGTGATTAATATTTGTGTATTATTTATATATGCTCTAGTCTCTTTTTTATTTATCTTGTGTACTTTGTTGTTGAATGTATTTATACAAATTGTTTATCTTTTACATCACACCCGTTCATGTCGATTGTTTGTGATATTTGTTTTCAGGCGAAGTTGAAAAACGGTTACACCGACACTTCGCCTTTTGAGATTATGTCTTCTTTTTTATTGTAAATGAATGTCAATGTAATGTCAATGTAATCTCAATAAACATTATTATTATTATTATTATTATTATTAATTATAAATTGCTCTCTGTTAACTTCCATAAACATTTATCTTAATTCAAAGATAATAATTTTAATTTATTTTTTAGAACAATATGTTTGTATAGCTGTTTTGTTTTACTTTCTGATTGATTTCACCCTTGTACTTTCAATAATTAGATAGTTTTTCTATCCAAAATACCTTCCTATCTAGTAATAATTTTTTTAACAATAAATTGGGAGTCTGAAGAAGGTTGGCTGTTATCTACGTTCTTAATAGTGAAACTACTACGTGAGTACCCAGTGTCTTCGATTTTCACCGTTTTTTGCTGAGTTGCGTTTTTCTACTCGCCTCTCATCTGAATTATCCGGTTCTCTTTTATTTTTCAATTGCGTACGCTCACTGTACTCATCAGTTGTGACAGTATCGGTACTTCGGCCTCACGTTCTTTGATTTATGCGGTGATGCAATTTCAGGCGTTCATACTGTCCATCTTCATCGTCGCTGTCGCTCGATGTGCGATAACTGTCACGAATCCGCTCGCGTTGACCGTTGCGACGACGCTTCTTCACTCAACCGTACTGTATATCTTCATGATCATTGTTTATAATCGTTTTCTTATTTGCTCTTCTTCGTCAGTACGCTTCTTCACACGATCATAGTGAACCAGTTCCGTAGCCAGGGGTACAACAGGGCAGGCCTGGAAAATTTTGAGCCTGTCCTAGCCGCTAGCCAGAGCTTGCTAAGAATGTCGCAAGTTCTACGGTTAATTATTGAGCTAGTCTCGTTCAACAAAATAATTTGATTGGCATAATGACAAAAATGGTCTCTCAAAGCATTGTTAACAATATCGGCAATGCTGCTGTTCTATGGTTTAGTATTTTAGAGAATGGCACATACAATGTAAATAATGAAGAAAGCATTGCAATGGGATTTAGATACGTGATCGGGGGGAAAGCGAAAGAGCCTATTTTAACGATAAAAACTTGCACTGATTTGAACGTTGGAACATTTACAGGCTTAACCTTCAAAGTGCTTAACGATTATGGCTTAGATATGTACTTCTAAAATTGTAAGTCAGTGTTATGATGGAGCAGCTGTTATGAGTGGACAGAAAGGGAGAGTGCAAGCATTACTCCAAAACCGTATAAACAGAACAATACCTTTGTGCATTGTTGCAATCATCGATTGTACCTGGTATTTGTGAAAGCTATAAAAGAAATATCAGCAATTAAGCAACATTTTGATCAGAAAGTACTGGTTTGCTCAAAATTTTTCACTGTAAAGGTTGACGATTTTACATGGTGTTCATGAAAAAAGTATTAGAAACTATTCAGCTTGCTGATAAATTACTTCAGGCGCACGAAGCCAGTTTGAAATACTCTGTGGTTGTCATAACCTCGGTAGTGGATTCCTTTACCTCCTACAAAAATGACCACGTTTACAAATAAATTGATGCCAACATCAATACAGATTTCAATGGCGTTATAGATGATATTTCCACAAAAAGGCAAAGAAAGGCAAACACTGGATGTCATCTTGAGTGAAATGAAAAGAATGTTCGTAGAAAACGACAAGCTTCTAATTGCAGTTTTCAGTGGCGAGGAAGAAAACATTGATTTAGAGAAAGTCAAATTTTTGCAAACTTTGAGTATACAACTTCCATCCTCAGAAGAGATTACAGGGGTCAACAAATTTATACAAATCCAGAAGAGAGAAAACCATGGTTTCGCTATCTTCGATATAATTTTTTAGCAACGAGTTGCATTCGCCGAACAGTATAATTTATTGGCGAGGCCCAGAGCTTTTGGCTGTAGCACAGCGACTTGCGAGTCTAATTTCTCAGTATTGACAAAGATTAATCGTCCACAGCAACTCTATGTACCACCAACGAATGTCCAATTTGAACCTTCTTGCATACGAACTAAATCGTACAAAACCTTGACTTTTGAGAAATTTTAATCAGCAGAAGAACCGACGATCACAACTTCTCTAACTTTTACAATTTTTTGTATGAACAATTATCATAAAGTAGGTATATGAGTAAATAAAAAGTTACCGTGACAACGTGTTTTCAGTTTTATGTATAAGTACGAACAAAATTAATGAAAGTATTGTGAAAATGGCTCTTTGTGTATGTAGATATAAAATGCGGAAAATTTCAGCTTGCCTTGATTTGTTATTAGCCTGTCCTGATTACACAGTCTAGCTACGGCCCTGTAGTGCACAAAACAATACCACCGGTAGTGAGCCCCGATATCAAAACCGCTTGCGTTCGCGTTTGCCGCGCTCTGCTTTAGCGCGCTTGCGTGGAGCTGTCCTTGTCACTCTCGCAAAATACAGAATCACTTTGCCAAATATGCCTATGCATACTTAATCGATCATGTTGATTTTTTTCATCGAATACTTCATATTGTTCGTAATTAGAGATATCTTTGTCTGTGAAAGCACTGTCAATTTGGTGCTAATTCTTATCTAGCGCTTTTTGTAAACGCGCCTTTAATTGAAATTCGCAATTGGCTTTTAAGTTTAATTACTTTCATGACGTCAATGTCTGGAGTTACTGCTGATATTTATGACTACCTTTCTTTTTACCGGTCTGTGATGCGTTGCTTACATCTTCGTGTCCGTCTTGATTGGTGTGTGTAATTTCGTTAGCGCCTTCAACTGCTTCTTGATCTCCGTTAATCATGTTTGCACTTGATGACTAGATCACAATTTTCTATTTATTCTTCTACTGTTTTACAACTTCGCAACTGAATGCAACGTGACCATTTCATACAACTGCTTGACTGCATACAACTTTGCACCTTTTGGTTATGGACGACCGACAGTACCGATATTCTTATCAGTTAAGAAACACATGCGGCAAATTTTTGACACTTGGACATCTTCCCGTAGTCCGACTTAAAAATGCGTGTTTTTTTCGTGAATCACTTCGCGTTAATGTCGGCGGTCGCCTTGCAGCAGCTGTTGGCCTGCGTTTTTTTACATCCTGCACAAATATCCCGGACTACCTTCCAAATTCTGTAGGATCATGTACTTCTACAATTATTAGCTCAAAATACAGGTTAATTATTACACAAGTACAAATAAAACGCATTCCAAGTTCAAAGTTTCACACAAGGGTTCTTTCTTTAACAGCCGCCACTCAACTTTTGTCCGCGGGCTCTACCCCTTCCGGAGCTCGCTATCAATCGACCACTGGATACCTACCTCTCTGGTTCTACTCCTCGATCCTACATTAATGTTCAAATAATATATTATTTTATGTTATTTATAAGATTAATTGAGATATTATTGTTAGAACAATTGTAATAATTATCTTTGTAAACAACAAGCCAAGACAACAACCGAAGCACAACCCTTGGCGTTACTATATCATTAGTACAGTGCACGTTGTACACGATGTGACTAGTGCATGATTTTATACTTTTCTCAAGTAGACTGATCTTTTTATATGCGACCGTCAGTCTTTTACTGAATAACCAAACAATTGGAATTGAACAGCTGATGATTGTTGACAATAATAATAATAATGCTATTACTCGGTGGCGAATATAAATACAACTCAGAGCTATACGTACGTCCACATTCAGGACAAGGAATTTTTTCGTCATTTCTTTCGGTTCTGTGCATTGTAAAAAATTTTAAATCGACCATAAGTAGAAGTAGATTATTAAATCCCTCAAAGAAAGTAAAAAAAATTGGAGTCAAGTGGGAACGAGTGAAATAAAGGCCTTAGATTTAGGTTTTGCTTCCAAAATAGTATGAAAATCCTGAATCAATCAGACATGTGCAGCAATTCACTAATGTATAACACCAAATCTGCAACCGATCATTGACGCTTTTCGAGATAAAACACAGCGTCACCAAAATGAGTCACAGAAAATACATCTTGCTACATCGTGTTACCCCCCTACTATTACGATACAACAATTTAAGACCAATAATGTATTGTAACACAATGTCTCTCTGCACTCTTACCTGCTTATAAATCTCTGCCACCAAATAGGGGTAGCTTTGGGAGTTTACGCTCGCGACCACTCAGTCGCAGATGAGAGTGGGTTTCAAAGAACAAATTACCTGAGTTACCAGGATCCTAGGGCGCCACGCCTTTGTAGCTTCGTATTAATACTCCCCGTTGAAACGTGTAACGGCGAACCTAAATTGCTTATACAAGAAAGCAGAGATTCGACGCAGTAGCAAATAAAAGACAGATTTCACTTGTGTATATATAATACCCACAACGGTTCTAACATATTCGATACAGTCTGTACATAAGGATTAATACCAGAAGGGCAAACCAGATGAATGTAACCTAAAGGCTATTTAGCATAAACACATATTACGGCAATTCGACGTTTGACTTTAATTAGGACCTCAATTTTTACTTAATGTAATCAAAATTTAATGACAAGAGTAATGAAGTAAATTTAGCTCCCGACAACTAGTCCTTAAACGCTGTGTTCTGTACACGTCAAAAGAGAGCCTTATATATTCATAGCTCTATATTACCCACGTTTAATACCTGGTGTTTGTACTAATTAAACAGATCTGTGTAAGCGCACTACCAAAGGACACATTGGCTTATAAATGAAACCGCTCGTGTGACAGTATTACCTCGTTCAAGTCACGTTAATACCAGAAATGGGTATTTAAATGTTAAACCTCAGTTAACGAATCTAACTAAGCAAGGACCAGTCCTCCCATAAAGTCAATTACAAATTTCAACTGAATTCCTAAATTATAACTTTTTCAACGAGCTTGACCGTAGTAGAAAGATTTGATACACAAGTACTAATAAACAAGGCACATGAAATCCAACGAGTAGCAAAAAGGTTGCACTGAACGCAATTTAATTAAATTTAGTAATATATTGTACAGCACCTTGGGTCGACCAAACACTGTGACAGCTATCAAACCTTTTCCATGAAGCAACGGGTCCCGTGGCCTAGTTTGACATCACCAGGATTCGATCCATTTAAATCGGAGCTGTCAAGTGAAGTTGAGACGCCAAAAAGCTGGCCCCAAAGAAGAAGTCGGCTGCCTATTAAACCTCGTACAAATCCCCGTACGAAGTCCCGTACTGAGTCCCCTATGTAGAAAGCTTCCAATTAGACAAGAAATTAAACAAACAACACTACATACCAGGGATCAAGCAGAAATCATTGCGTAGCACTATTTAGCGGATTCCGATCCATGGAGACTTTCAAGCTCTACAATTCCATAACAAATAGGCACAAACGGCAAGAGGAAGCCCAATTTCTTGGCTCAAAATAAGCGGCTTACAATTCTATCCCGAAATGGACGCCAAAACAGCAAGACAAAAGACAACACCCCCAAACAAACAATTTTTTTGTTTCGTTACACAAGCGCCACCTATCTCAGGATGTCAGAGCTTGGAATTGAGATCTGCAATAATGCACTGTATTTTGCATAAAATCAGACGCTCCAAGTGTTCAAAAATTAGAATGTAACAATCGAACATAAAGTTTAGACTCTAAGGTTCGGCATTGGAA
>CALNHX010003858.1:0-53011 GCA_940337035.1 Agriotes lineatus | reverse complement strand
CCCCCCGTGCCGCGAATTTAATTTTTTCGAATCTTGAGGCAACCTCCTAAACACGCTTTCAGCTTTACCAACCTTGGCGGCTCGTTCACTTGGCGCCATCTACAGAACTTCGGTGGTCACGTTTTGAACTACACATTCTGGGTGCGCTATAATTCCACTTGGCGCCATCTACAGAACTTCGGTGGTCACGTTCTGAAGCTACTCTTTAGATCTGTAATTGAGCAGTTTATTATAATTTCGATTTATTTACTAAACTATTTTAAAATTTAAACATTTGAAATAATTTGTAAAATTGATCGGTATAGTACAATTGTATTATTATATAACATTTGTTTCTATGAAATGAAGTATAAATACAATCAGTTCAGTATTATTATGTCGACCCATGTCGGTTCTTGCCCTGAGTTTGGCCTTTAGCGACAGTAAAACTTAAAAGTGAAAGTGAGAATTGTAAAATAAACTGTAATGTAAACCCCGGATAATCCGTCGGCAAGCAGTACACTGGCCACCGAGAATAGAGCCGACCATTGATCACTCGGACGAACTTGCATCCGAATGCGAGTCGGAGTTCCAATGTTCCGAGTAATCCAAGAGATTTTTTCATTCGAGATATTTTCAGTAACAATCGGAATATCTCGGAAAGCCGAAACAATCGAATAATTCGATTCTTTTCATTCGGATTCGCCCATCACTAGTGGAAATCGAGGTGGAGGTAAAAAATCCAAAAAATAAAGCATCTATAAGGAATTTTGTTTAATCCCCAATACATTCATATATTTTTTATATACATTTTTTGTTTTCCTCTGCATTGCATATGTTATCGGTATTATTAACTGTGTACATAACATTATACTTTTTTAAAAAATATTTTGTCAGATGCGTAATAGGTATTTTACATTTTTTAGTACCTATGTTATTTAAAATAATCGTGGTAAATTATTTATATTTTATTTTGATTATTTATTCTGTGTGTACCAAATAGTTTTGGTTGCTTGTGCATCAAGTTATACTCCACTGTAAAGTGGAATTGTTAATTTAAAGTATTAATATATCATTATGATACACAAAGGTCAGTTATTAAATAAAAATTAAAATAAATAAATTTGGTAGATTAATACAATCAAATTAAGAAAATTTTTGAATAAGATTGTTTGTTAAGTTGAAATTGAGCAATGGAAGTTAAATTTGAGACAATTTAGAATTTATTTTGAAAATTATAGCAATTGAGTATTCAATTATGGTGGTGAAAGTTAATATGAAAGATAAGCTAATGTTACATGTGACAAATATGCTTACTATTAGAATATAGAAATGTAGTAGGTATAAATCAGATCATTTAATTTTAAAAGAGTAGTAATAATTGTAACTAGCATAAAGTAATTTTGTTTGAATAGTAGTAAAAAAATAACAAACAAAAATTATGTAGACATATTTTGGAAAAACTTTTGAATTAATAAAAACTTGAAATTCTGCCTTTATTTGTGAGAATAATTTGGTAGAATACAAATAAGAAGGTATTAACAAATCTACGAGGTAAAAATAAGTGAAAATATAATTATGAAATAATACAAGTATACAGTCATTGAAGAGATTATAGAATATGGTTTAATTAGATACAAGAAGAATATAATAATATTTAAATGGAATTGGATGATTTAATACATACAAGGAATAATTTATATTAATTACTAGATTTGGTGATTGTATGAAGGACGAGTCGATCATTTGACGGGAGTTGCTGATGTGACTGATTAATTTGGATTGTTCTATTTGTACCATCTGTTAGTGGGAACTTACCAGGAAGCTGTTAGTTTGACAGTAGCGTACAAGAGTGTAAGGAACAGGACCATATCTGCGAGCACCCAGGGTTTTAACAGGTTCGAGTTTGTTGGACGGTTAGAGGAGCGTCGAGACTGGTCTATTAATGAGCTGAGCTGTGAACGTCGGGAGCAGTAGTGTTTTGAGGTGACTAGCAGTGAAAATAAGAGGAATTCAGGTTGGTTTTAATTAGTTCTATAGAAGAATATTGAATAAACAAACAATTAAATGAGTGAAATAAATATAACACAGTACTTACTTTAGTGAATTGAGTCATTGATTTGTGAGTAGAAAGAATGTTTGTCATTTTTGGTTTGATTATTTTTTGATAGTTGTCTAAAGTCAAACTGACATTTAGTAGCAGTCAATAATTAAAAGTTATTATAAAATTAGAATGTCAAAGAACAGACAACTAGATTAACGAACCATCCCTGTTAAGAGTCTCAAAAGCATTACATTTATTAAACCGAATAATATATAAAATTTCAAATTAAATCAATCAATTTGAAAGAAAATAGTAGAGGTAATATTCATAATTAAATAAAAAGCGTCTCAACGTTATAAGCTTTTACATAATTATGAAGCAACTAACTGTGGGGCTTGTAAAAATACAATAAGCCAAGCAACCATTCTATATATAATGGTCACCCAACGTGGTGCTGCCATTCCATTCCAATATATACTGTAAGCATGATATATCCATAAAAATGTTTATGTGAAAGAATAATGTTTGTTGCTAAAGTTTGCGATTATCAGTAGGTAACATTAAGTAACAGTTTTAATATTTGTTTATTTATGTTCCTTGTACTGTAATTTAATCACATCTATACATGTACATAACATAAAAGCAAAGTAAATGCGTAAAATAACAGAAAGTAGCATGTTTGATCAATATTTTTATTGATCAAACAGTGTCTATCGTATGAAGGAACGGTGTTGTTTTAAGTTGCATTCAGTTTAGTATGTATAATTACTAGTGTAACCTGTTAATAAATTCATACTAGTTTTAAATTTACTATAATACCATTCCTCAAAATAAATCCCCAAGAAAACTAAGTAATTAGCTTGTGAGAATGGGAAATACAGAGAGCAATGTTACAAGCGGTGTTAAAAAGCAAGCTGGTGCTTCTTTGCAAGCAATTTATAAACTGTGTGATTTAAAAGGTATGCATTTTAAGATATTTATGTATAACTATTACATTCACGAGTTTGATTTCAAATAATTTTCATCATTCTGTTAATAAACACCGTCTACTATATTGATCTGCTTATAGTTGATTATAAGTATAAGATTTACTTTGCACACATAACAAATAGTAAATATTATGAAATAGTTATTAATGTCATTAGGCCGATATATAGCAAAGAATGGACACGGTTAAATTTCGTAATCCGAGGCGATAGCCGAGGTTTATAATCAACCAAGTTTGTTATTTATTGATTTAAAGAACAATTTATTGAACATAATTTAAAAATCACATGATCCGAAACGGCCAGCCGCTGTTATCATTTTTAATAGCCAGCAGCTATTAAGAATGACTTGATATGTTTATTTAATTTAGCTCAAATACAATATTCTTTTTAACATGGAATTTCGGCTTAGACCGCGTAGTATTTGTATATGAACACCCAGCATTTTCTGGCTTAATGTGCCTTGCACCTTGTGAAGTCGAGCAAAAACCCGCGCAATGGTCATGCTCTTTGGTGCGACTTTCACTCTGATGATGCAAGCTGCAAGGTCTTGCAAAACGTTAGTGAATATGGATGCACACACAGCAAAACGGCCAAATCTGCGTAAGTATCCTCGTTCTCAAGATACTCAAACAACACGAGCCATGTTAAAAAGAATAATTCGAGTAACCGCAAAAGCCTCAAACAGTATCAAATACAATAGCAGTACAGTATTACAAAAAATTATTTATTGTAAACAATAGGATTGCTGCTATGAATTAGAGATTAAATGATAGCAAAACTAATTTAGTGATTGCAAACTTTCCACTATTGAGGATTAAACAAAATGTGTCAGTCTATAAAGATAACAATAATAATAAAGTTCTTTATTTCTGTTTTACATAATCGAATTTTCATTAAGCTAATAATAATAATAAATATTATTACAATAAAAACAAAATTAAAGATACACCACTTGGCTATGAAAACAGCTGTGTGTGAATGTACAGATTTATTTAACTTTGCATCGATTATGCCTGTGCTTGAAAAACCTTTTAAAAAATACTTCAATTTAAAGTACAAGCAAAAATTTAATTTCTGGAAAATTACATGGCAGCAGAGAATTTAAGAAGCAAAGAAGGCAAGAGGATTGCAGGAAAGTAAGAAAATTGAGGAAAGATGTTCAACAATAAATTATATTTGACTACTACCCTTATCGATTGAAATTTAATCGTATACCAACTTATATATTTTTTACGAAAGAATTGTATTTGGTTTATATAAAAATTACAAATAATTTGGATGGTAGATTCTGGAGGAATGCCAATTAAATTTTAGAAGTTCCTATGTAGACAGAAGTATTATAATTATACTTGCTGCCGATGCAATAATTACGTATGCACAACAGTACTGACATTGCTTTTGTGTAGATTTCTCTCAACAGAATAAGCAAAAAAATTATTATGGACCTCAGCCTGCAAATGTTATAAAAATAGCTACTAAGAAGTTCCAAGTGTATTCTACGTACACTCGGTGTTTGTTAACAGATGCTAAATAAGTATATAAAATACTTTTTTTTAATAAACTGATAGAAGAGATTATAGTTTAAACTGCATTAAATTTAATATATTTATCGAGTAAACATTATTTCAGGTGGTGGTCTTCTTATTGAACTGATGAAAAGAGCAGCACAAAGTAAACAGTATGCTGAAGTTGATCATGCAATCAAGACGAAGGTAACATTTTGATTATATGCACTTGAATATGTAAATAATCTTTTATGGTTAGGTAGAGCCACTACTTTACAATAAAGGAAAAGGCAAATACATACCGATAAGCCAGTTGGTTTTACTTCGCAACAAAGAAAGAGGAAAACATAAACTGGTAGGTTGATATTTCTAATATACAAAGTGCCCATTTTTGATCAGATTATGTAGGTACCTAACTTCTATATTACAATAATTACAGAATCGGTTATGTTGGCAAAGTTGTACATACTTTTTAGCAGAATATTATGATACTTCTTCTTCTTCTTCTTCTTCTAACTTCTAAAATAGGCTAACAGCCTGTTCTTTGCCTTATATAACTAAAAATCAGAATTTATAACCATTTGTGCTGGAATCGAAACTCAAATAGATTCTGGTAAATTTACTACAATATAATTAATAATTGAATCCCTAACTTCTCAATTGAAAGAATGATAAAGAAAACCAATTTTGCTTATTGTCAACGTTTGGGTTTATTTTAAAAGCATTATCGTTGATTCTCATATTCACTAATCTTTAATATCTTTAAGTAAATGTGGTTTTTGTTACAATTTTTTTACAGAAATATAAGTAGGTATAGGTACACATTAGGGTGGTCCAAAAAAACAAACATCGTTGGGTAACGATGTGCATAAAAATACTTTGTGCCAAATTTCAATCAAATTCATTAACATTTAGAGGTCGTGCAAGTGCATTCACTTTGGAAGCATTATAGAGGGGCGTTTCGTATTTGCGCAGTCAGTAGTTGATAGCTGTTATAGCAGGTAGTTATATTGTGTTGTGTTTTAACAGTGACAGTGTTACAAAATGGCAACAGCAACTAGAAGTAACCAGACAATATACTTATTTGGGTTCGAGGAAAGTAAAATTCTACGTAGAAAGCTCTGGTGTAATAGACAAGTGTTGATTACGTTCTTTTATTGTCACAGAACACTAAGAAAGACTATTCGTGATAGTTCCCGTGCGGTTATAAAAGAAGTTGAGTCATTTTGGTCAAAAGCTCTTATACCAATTCGAGATCAGCAACATGCAATAGCAAAGCTAGAAAAACTTTACAGAAGTTGTAATCTATTAAAAAAGAGCTCCCAAAGAAAAAGTGCAACTCGATGTTCTAAAGAACAAAATTTTATTGATACATTAGAAGATTGATTTGATATAGCACATGCGGATGCACTCACCTTAATTAAAATTGAAGAAGACTGAGACTTCTTGTTAGCGCAGCAAGAAAAAGGACGACGACGTGGCTGCATGATCAAAACAGAAAAAGTTTTACATCTAAAAGAATGTAAAGCTGAAAAGACGAAGAAGGAACACCAACTTAGACGTGAACATGAAGAGCAACAAAAATGCACTAATGGTGGTTGACATAGCTATGATAATTTCTCGATTCTGGGTTGCTCCGATAAACACAAGGCTGAAAAACGAAAGGCACAAAAAAGAAAGAAAGTTAGTGGCACTGGAAGCACACCTCTAATCAGGGCTAATATAAGTGATCGAAAAGCGACTTTCATAGTCACTGCTACGCTTCAAAGTCTGGGTCAGAATGTTGACGATGTCCCACTCAGTTGCTCATCTCTGCGAAGGGCGAGGCAAAATGCTCGTGTCGAGCTCTTTACAAATATAAAAAATAATTTCCAAGCTCAAGGGCCTTTCATAGTGCACTGGGAAGGAAAACTGCTGCAAGACTTGTCTGGAAAAGAAATAGTGGAACGCGTTCTTGTTATTTTATCTAGACCACACATTAAAGATCAGTTATTGGGTGATCCCAAGCTAATATCAGGAACTGGACAAGCTCAGGCAAACGCAGTTGCAGAACTCCTGGACAAATGGGGGTTTCTGACCAGATCCGGGGAATGTGCTTCGATACGACAGCAAGCAATACTGGCACAAAATCTGGAGCCTGTCTTATGCTTGAAAATAAGTTGGAAAGAACTCTGTTGCATTTCGCCTGCAGACACCATATGTTAGAAATTGTATTAGCTGTCGTATTGTGCAGGAACATTGGTGACAATACCCTGATTGTAATAAAAAAAACCATTGTGAAAACCATTTGATTTTTAATACAAATTTTTTGTATCCAAAGTACCTACTTTACGTTTAATTTTATTATTTCTGCGCGACCTCTAAATATTATTGGATTTGCTAACATTTTGGCCAATTCGCTTTTTTTATATTGTCACCAAATGGGGGGGGGGTGAGACCAAATAAAATTGAAAATTTAATTTTTGCCCTAGTCCTGTGAACCACCCTAATACATATATTCTACAAGGATTGTTCAACAAAAACATGTTTGGAGGCTGTAGCATAATTTTTATTAACTTAATTTAAAAAATCTATTAACATTGTATGAGTCCCATTGTTGTACTAAAATATAAATTCCCAGCTGGTAAAATTATTGGGTTGTTGACAGTCTATACATCTAAAGTGATGCGTTGGGGGGTCTCTTTTAGCAATTGTTTTAATGGACTCTGACTTTAATGTGGCTGTCTGCATGTAAAGGAGCTTCCAAACAAAGTTGCAACACGAACATGTCCTGTGCGAGCTAAATTTTTAATCGACTGTTCTGTGTCGAATTTTTCTGCATCATTGAACTACTGACGAGTGAGAATTTCTAGTGATTGACAACTTTCGGCAGGCACGCACAAAGATATTTGACGGACACCTCACTAATACGTCTATAAACAATTTCAACTGCATGAAATTGCCATGATGATCAAGTAGCGCCTACATGATCCAAACGCATTTCTATTGAACAATCCTTGTACAATATTTTACATATTTATTGATTACATTATTAATCCACTTTTTGAGTAAACAGGTACTTTCAATTTAATGGTCTAATTCTAAGTAGTGTTATTACATATAGGGCATTCAGTAAATACAAAAACATTTAATTTTTTTTTTGTTGGCATGTGCATATAATTTTTTTACTAGGGAATCTGTATTTTGTTTTGCAAAGGGTTCCACACCTGTAAACAGGCAGATTTTAATTTAAAAATAACAATTAATATTTCTGATTGCCAGTGTCAAAGTCGATATTTTCTAGAAATTCTTATCTGAAGTTTTATAAAATGTAATAAAAATACATATTAATAACCGCTCCTTTAATAGTATCCAACACAGTACTTATATAATACCCTTAAAAGTAGTTAATTACAACATTTATGACAAATGGGATGTAAATGTCACACCCTTAACCTATTTGTATTAGTAACTTTTTGTAAATACATTCCCAGACAAAGATAAATTCTGGAAGTACACTCATGACATTTTGGAAATCAAAGGCCACTTTGTGTTTTTATGTTTACTGAACAGACTATAGTTTAGAATTTAATCAATTATATTATTATTCGTAGTAAATGTTTACATATTTTTTATTTTATTCAATTTTAACAGTTTAAAGTGACATTATTAACTACATAACAACCTTCATAAACAGTATTTTATTCACAAATGAAATAATAGTTATTTATTGTATAAGTGTTTTAGATAGTGTTTTATCCACGCAAGAATGTTTAAACTCGAGAACGCAGTTTGAGCGTTTAATTTTCTTAAGTGGATAAAATGCAACTAAAACTCGAATGCAATACAACGTTTTATCCAACAACTCAATAAATATCTAAAAAAACATATGTTTTGTATTGACAGCCATGAAAAGTCATAGTGACAATTTGGAAAGTACCGAAAGATCAAATGTTATACGTTTGGCAGTACTGAAGTGTATTGTCAGTCTATGTCAAATTTGAGAGGTTAATAGGTTATGTTTTGTTTGTTATTTGACACAGATTGACGCAAAACTTAACCTACAAATTTAGAATTTGGCATAGCTTGACAGTGCTACCAACAATGCAGTAGTAAGTGACATGGTTTTATCCCACTAGTGAAATAAAGTAATTTCATTACTTATTCCTCTAGTGGATAAAGTGGTACTTTAGACGGTTCATAAGTGTGGATAAAACTTCAATTATAAGGTGATTGTGGATAAAAGTGTTTTAATTTACTAGTGAATTAAAAAAAATTCAATTAAGAACAACATATTTTTATTATTTCTACAAATATTTACATTCAATTATATTTTCTCTTTGTAGTGTGCAATATATAATTACTAAAATTTAGATCAAATTGATGATGAATGGGCAAATTTATATCTTGGTTTGAATATTTTTTAATTTTTTATTCAAAATTTCGTCAAAATTGAATAAAAACATACGCCACATAAATTAAACATTTATTCACTCAAAGATATGATCTCACTCACACTACGTGCTCGTGAGCTCAACATCTTTTCGTGAATAAACATATGTTTAATTCACTTGGTGTATAATATTTATGAATACCCTCGATCAGTCATATAGAATTATTGAAATATGTTTATACAAGATACTTTAATACTTCAGTTACCACCTTTGAAAGCAATGGAAAATCCAGAAGAATTTGAAATTGATGACGAAGGACCTGACGTCACAGAAGAAGAATATCAGAAAAGTATGTTAAGTACCTAAGTTGCAATATATAAAACACGAAAATAATTTGCTTACTTAAACAGATCCATCACTGTACAGGTTCACGTGCTGGAAAATCAAAGAAAGAGGTGCAGTCGGAGAAACCATTCTGCATCTGTGTTTGTTAAATGCGACTTCTTTACATGCTGACATTGCTAAGCGTATTTTACGATTTTATCCAAAATTAATCAATGATATCTATTTATCAGATGAATATTATGGTATAAGGGAAAAACGGATGAAAATCCCTGAAATGTTTATGCATTCTTTTACAGGGGAAAATGTTTTGCATATAGCTGTAGTAAATGAGGATCCAGGAATGGTAAAATATCTATTGGAATCCGGAGCAGATTTTCAAGAAAGATGTTTCGGAAATTTTTGGTGCCCGGAGGACCAAAAATCTTCAAGGCATGATTCACTTGATCAGGAGGTTGTACTTGTTTGCACAGTATCGAATTATCAAGGGTGATTATTCTATATTTAATAGTTAGTTCTAGTGTAAAATTTCTATTCACGTTTTTATTTAAATAATTAAACATAATCACGGTTAAGCAAATATTGAAAGTAATATAATTTCTCAATGCATTAAGAATTAAGTAATCCCAAATGGCAAAGTTAACTGAACACATTATATAAGGCTTAAAATTACTACTGTAACATTGAATATGGCAGAAACATCGGTTGCTTGGATACATGGCCACAACTGCATCAGTTTTATCTCGTAGTATTCAAAGATTTTTAAAAATAAACAGATGTTTTTATTGTGGCATGGGATAAATAGTAATTTATTATACAAGACGATAAAGTTAAATTTTATCGACGAGTGAATCGTTTAACGTCAAGACGAAGTCGAGACGTTAATGATTCAAGATTCACAAAAATTGGTTGAGCAAATGCGGGTTACGGTAGCGGAGCCCCGAGGGCCCCCTTGGAGAGGGGTATAGCCCCGAGGGCCTCTTTGGAGAGGGGTGGACCCGAGGGCCCTGTTGGAGAGGGGCGGAGCCCCGAGGGTCCTCTTGGATAGGGCCGCAGCTCCGAGGGCCTTCTTGGAGAGGGGCGGAGCCCCGAGGGCCCCCTTCTTTGGTCAGGTGGACGGCAGGGGCATGGGACGTGTTATAAAAATTTATGAGATTTTTTGTAAAGAAAGACAAGAGGCCGGAAAGTGTCACTTTTCGGCCTTGTGATGTAATGTTCCACTTTCTGGACTCAAATTAATGACGCAAAGTTATATTTTCCGGACAGTATGAATTAAAATTTTATTTTGAAAATTACAGATTTGACATTTTTCTCAATTTTGTGCAGTTGTAGATAAAATTTTGTACATGTGTGATAATGCATCAGTAATATACTTGTGT
The DNA here is from genome assembly GCA_940337035.1 of Agriotes lineatus. Lineage (NCBI taxonomy): Eukaryota > Metazoa > Arthropoda > Insecta > Coleoptera > Elateridae > Agriotes > Agriotes lineatus. The sequence continues at coordinate 42,400 of CALNHX010003858.1, read as the reverse complement.
GCTTACATACACGTATATTAATGACGCTCTTATTGCACTTGTATAGTAACTAACTATTTTATAACTAAACAGCAGTTGTATTTCATGAACATAAAAAGAATTCCAAGTAGGTTCATTACTGGCACCAAATATATTTTAGAAACTATTTCTATTATAAAACTATCTGTTTTTGATTTTATTTTTTTTGTGCTATTGATAAATGTTGTATTTATTACAGACATGAAACTAATTAATAAAATGATTTTGTACTGTTTAGATATGTGTATTGGGGGGAGTATGCGCTGAGTATCTCAGCTTGCTTGGGCCAAGAAGAGTGTTACCGTCTAATTTTAGCTAAAGGAGCAGATCCGAACGTGCAAGACACAAATGGGAATACAGCTTTACACTTGCTTGTCATTTATGAGAAACTGGTAGGTATTTATTATTATACCTTAAGTATCAATTTAAAAAATTTGCTTTGATTTTTTATCAGGAAGCTTTTGATATGGCCTATGAAGTTGGATCCAATTTATCAATAAATAACCTTTTAAATCTTACACCTTTAACGCTGACAGCAAAACTTGCCCGTGTGGAGATGTTCTACCACATTTTAAAGTTAGAACGGGAGATATACTGGCAAATTGGTAAGTTGAGGTTAAAAATTAATAAATATCTAAGAACCATATAACAGCCTAAAGGTATATCGGGTGGATCACTTAATTTCTGAAAATAAATATATTCAAAAGCTATAGAAACTGTGATATTAAATGACTTTGTTTTTATAGTATAATTAATAACAATTGGTTTTATTTTTTCTATACCTAATATTATTTTAATTATTAATAATATGTTGGCAACTTGGAAGAAAGAGTGTACATTAAAAATTCAAGAAATTAAAGATAAAAATATGACGAGATTCCATCAAGAAAAATAACAATATAAAAAAGATTTAGCTGCTAGTACCAGTTTACTCCAAGAACATTGTTTGCCGATAACATTTTAGAGATATCCTATTTGAACATCTTGTCACACACTTTATCCTTAGTTTAAAATCTACACTACATATTTCTACAATATTCATCAGGTTCAGAAGTTCCTAGTTAAATTCAGATATTAAGCATAAATGAAACTACGTAATTTAAGAATGACGAAGTAAAAGCAAATGCATACCAACCAAAGAGTAGAAATAGGTACCACTGTTGAGGTGAAATAAGACTTAATCCATGAATAATATTGATATTTAAAATAAACTAATACATCACAATTTAGAGAGACTAATGAGTTTATTTGCTAGTTATATATCACAGAATCAAAAAATTGCGCTGTGAAATACAGATTGGGCATGTGACAAAAGAGTGAGTATGATAAAATTTAAAAAGGTTCATATAAAAATATAAAGGAAAGTCCAGTGGATGACTTTCCAGCAGAAGGTCCATGGAAAGGATACCAAATAACTGCCAATTAACACGTGTGAAAAAATACCGAAACCAACAGTGGAAATTAAAAAGAATGAATAGGTAAAGGTGCTTAAAAGAGATGCAAGAGATGAAAGACAGAAGTTACTTATTCCACAAACATTACAAAGAGAAAAACAAAGAAGAAAAACTTGTAAAGAAGGTAAACAAAATACATTAGTACACTTCGCAAAAAAAATAATGGAATCACGTAGGTTATCCATGTGAAAACGTTTCTATAGTATCACTTTGTGTCCATTTTGTTAAATTATAAAGCATCGACTTAAAATAAATGTATGTCACAATTACTTAAGCCTTAGATATTTCATATCCCCTCATTATTTGACAATAATTATTAAGTTTGAAACTGCGTTTTTTTTCCTTTATCATTTATCACGTGTTTTTCATGAAGGACTTTCTTGCTTGGCTGATTAAAATGAACATTGGTTCTCCAATTCGTCTTGTACGTAACTTAAGCCTCGAAGAAATCGTCCAAGCCATTTCTTTAATTCAAGATGGTAGAAGTCAAAGATATGTGGCCAGAGTGATAGGTGTGCAACAATCGACGATTTCAAAAATCGTACGTAGATATAGGGAAACTGGGGAATACAATTGAAGGCCGGGGTAGGGTCGGAAGAGGGCAACTACGTTTCTTAAGAATTTCTGCCTTGCGAACCAAGCATTGCACAGCAAGGTGGCTTAAAAATGAACTGAGTAATGTTCGAAATGTGGACATTACGCCACAAACGTTAAGGAACTGACTTCGAGAAGAGGCAATACGTGCCAAAGTTCCGGCCAAAGGACCTATACTCACCAGAGAACACCGAACTCGAAGATTGCAATTTGCGAGAGATCATGTTGATTGGATTGTTCAAGATTGGGCTAACATGTTGTTCACGGATGAGTCTAGATATTGTCTATTCTTGTCAGATAGACGTATGCCGGTGTATCAAAGAGACGGCAAACGCTATAGCCAGTGCAACTTCAAGAACACCGCGAATTTTGGAGGTGGATCAATCATGATATGGGGTGGCATACCTTTGGAGGCTAAAACGGACTTAGTGGTTCTTCGCAATGGCTCTATGACTGCAGATAGGTACATAAGACATGCTTTAGAGCCACATGCGGTCCCATTTGTCTCTTTCATAGGCCTACATTTTCTTTTAATGCACGACAATGCGAAGCCGCACACCACAAGAATGGTGCAAGATTACATTAAAGAAGTCGGTTTTGGGGTTATGGAGTGGCCAGCTTGCAGTCCCAAATTAAACCCGATCGAACATTTATGGGATGAGCTGAAACAAAGGTAGACTTTGTGCCCCAACCTCTATCCCAGAGCTTATTGTTGTACTAGAAGCAGAGTGGTTTAACATCCCACAAGAAACAATAGTGAATTTGATTTGATCTATGCCTAATCGTATGAGAGGTGTTATTAGGGCAAGAGGGGGTCATACCCATTTTTAAAAATTAAGTGTTAATTGTCAATAACCATACTTCTTTTTGTAATAAAAAAAGTTAATTTGTTTCATGTATTAATTTCACTATGTTAAGCTTAAGAAGCCGACATATATTTTAATAGATTTTATTTATTTATTTATTTATTTATATATTGAAGGCAGACAGCTATCAGCTGTTTATACCTCTGTATAAGGGTTTGGTTGTACATGTCTTAAATGCCTAAACTAAACGTAATAGATGTTTCTAATATCATTGCATAAAAAAAACAAAACAAAAAAAAACAAGTATTATATATATTTACATAACATAGCTAATGACTGTGTCGCAGAAAATTGTCCAATTTGTTTTTAAATGAGTTCAGGGTCTCGGCACTCACAATTTCTTGCGGAAGTCGATTCCATGAATCCACCACACGATTCGTCAGGAAATATTTACGCGTGTTAAGAGAGAAACGCTCCTTGCATAACTTAGCACTATGTCCACGTAATTGAGGGTTCTCACTAAATGTAAACATATCACTTAAACCACTGCAATTGTACTGACCAGTTAGAATTTTGTATGTTTCAATTAGGTCACCACGTTCACGTCTACACTTCAGGGGCGTTAGGTTGAGCCTATTAAGCCTTTCTTCATAAGGTAAATGGTGGAGGCCGACTGGGAGTTTTGTTGCTCTTCGCTGTACATTTTCCAGTAGGGTAATGTCCTTTTCGAAATAGGGAGACCATATCGCAAAGCCAAATGACTCATATTAAAGCATATTAAGTTGTCTTTCAAACAGCATAATATTTTTGATTTGATGAATAGTTTCCAAAAAAAATATAGTTACAGTCAGAAGTTTACAGTGGGTCGATTTCCATGCATGCAAGTTTAGCTTCCTTAGAATGCATTTCTAGGCTCATATTAAAAAAAAACTGCTTAACAACAAAATAGATATGGCTTCCATTTTTACTTATAGGTTTAATTTTGACCTACCTCAAGGTTCGAGCAGACTTAAAAAATTATTTTTTTTACATTCGCGCTCGTTACCTTTATATCAGATTTGTGCTCTCACCAATGGATATGTTTTGTACACTCCTTCTGAAATTTATCACTACTTGTAAAGTGGCATTAAGATTCCCTTGCTAGTTTATTGGTTTACATGTATGTTCAATTTTAGTCGCTAATTTATGTCCATCTTAAAATTAAAATTGAATTTATAATGTTAGTTTTCTTTTGATACAAAAAACTGTTAACTACTTCAATTATCATTTTTAATTTTTCATTGCGCTGTGTTTGCAACTGACGCTTAACATTTCTTTAATTGTATTTTGTTTGCTGATGCCCTCTTTACGTTGTCTGTAATACTTTAGCAATTAATTGTATTAACTGCTTTCTTGTAATTTATTAACTGTCTGTAAGGAAGTGTACTGTATTTAAATAAATAAATATTTTTTTCTTTTTTTATAATGCAATTTCACTATTTTTTAAGCATCTTCTTTTAATGCAGCACTGTAGTTTTGCAATATAATCTCATTTTAGGAAGTATAACATGTGCAGCATATCCGCTAGCTCAAATCGATACAATAGACATGGACACAGGTCATATTAGTCGAACATCTGTTTTAAATTTAGTTGTCTTTGGTGTAAGTAATTTACGACCTTTTTTTAGTTTACGGTAAGCTTAAACTAATATTATTTTTAGGACAAAGATGAGCATTTAGAGCTGATGGATGGAGTTGTAATAGACTTATTAAATGCAAAATGGAACACATTTGTAAAGAAGAAATTTTACCGCTTATTTTTTACTTTTGCATTTTACTTTATCATTTCTCTAATTTGTTTTACATTACGTCCAGGACCTCCAGTAAAAAAGCAGTCTGTTAATGTAGGGCACCCAAATAACATAACTAATAAAACATTGATAAATAATATTAATACAACTGATATTTTAAATTTATCTTTTGTGGTCAATGAAAGTCTGAGACTGGAAAACTTCACTACTTTACTACACTTTCCAACAGGTATATAGCTTACATACCTACATATGCTGATTTTTCAAATACAGAAAATTAAATTCGTTTAATTAACAGCCAATTCAAGCAATGATGATAATGATATGGAAGAATGGTGGGATAACCTAACAGAAGATTGTCGCCTAATGCAAGTGAATTCAACACAAGATACAATTAGACTCTTAGCAGAATCAGCAATGCTAATTGGTGCATTTTTATACTTAGCATCTGCAGTTATGGAAGCTCGATTTCTTGGACTTCGCATGTTCTTTGAGAATTTGGTTTGATATTTTTAATATTTACAACTTTCAATGGGTATTTCACAGTGCAAAAATTAAAGTATTAATTTAACAAAGTTTTTGTGAAAATAATTATTCTTATAATTGATAGGAAATACCACAAAAGATAAGTTTAAGCATTGAATTTAAGTTATTATTCTAAAAGTGTTAATTTTAATGCAGCATTGATAACAGAAATAGATTTCCGTATTTAATAATTTTAATAGATAAATAAAATACCCATTAAAAATGTGTAATAATTTTAGCAACAATGAAAATTTAGAGTCGAGTTTTTAAAACTATTCAAGCTTGTGTTTCAGATGACTGCACCATCTCGAGTTATGTTCTTATTTTCTTGCATTTTAATGCAAATTATACCCTTTCTGAGATTTGCTTGCAAAGAAGATTCTGAAGATGCTGTAGCTGTTGTCATTATGTTAACTACTGCACCATACTTCTTATTTTTTTGCAGGTAAATTAAAATTTTAAAGGAAATTTTATTAAACTACTAAAATTAATCCAATATTTTATTATTTTAGAGGATTTAAAACTGTTGGGCCATTCGTTGTGATGATATATCGTATGGTAATGGGAGATTTGCTTCGATTTGCTGCCATTTACATGGTTTTTGTTATGGGATTTTCTCAAGGTAAGATTTGTATTCGTTGAAAGAAAGGTATTTATGATTTACTTTTTTAGCATATTATATTATATTTCTGTCCTACGATAATCCGCTAACTCCAGATGATGTAGATGACTCGTCGACAAATCCAATGTCTAGTCCAATTGAGTGTATTATAGCTATGTTTCTAATGTCACTTACTAATTTTGGAGATTACTATGCAGCTTTTGAGAAAACTGAACATGAATATGTTGCAAAAGTAAGTAAAAACCATAAAATGTTGTTTAGAATATGTACAGTAACTACTACCGATTTTAGTTGCTTTTTGTGATATATATGGTAATAGTTGCCATCTTACTTATCAATATGCTGATTGCTATGATGGGAAACACATACCAAAAGATTGCTGAAACAAGAAATGAGTGGCAGAGACAGGTATTTTATGTTATCGTATTTGCACATTTTAAAAGGCAATTAAGGTTTATTGAAACTACAATAAAAAAATTAATATAGATTTTTTTGCCCATAACTTATTAAATTATGATCTTCCATGTAGTGCCATGCTTGTTAAAGATTGTTTCTTGACATTACGCAGCAAACGTAGCACTACCTGGAAAGATTCTTGATTTAAAACATTTTTTATGGTTTACTTTCATCATTAGTTTTTCGTAATATTGTACTTACTGTATTAACTTTATATTATAATAAATAGCTATCTTGATTCTTTGTTTATTAACTGTAAGTATCTTTAGTGGGCCAGAATCGTGTTAGTAGTTGAAAGGGGGGTAAATCCTGCAGAACGATTAAAGCAATTAATGGTATACTCACAACCAATGTCTGAAGGAAAACGTGCCCTTGTATTGAGACTCAACCAAACTGTAAGTAGTATTCAAAAGTTATTATTGTAACCTGTATTAAATAATTTTTAAGGATGCTGACAGGGAAGAAATGAAAGAGATATTGGAAATAAAGAGACGACATGATCGAAATGTTAAAAAACGTGAGCAGCAAAAAGAACAGAAAATAAACGTAAATACTGCTGTAGTTGCTTAATGCAAAAGCTATATAATATTAATATGTATGAATTGTAATGTCTCAGTAAAGTAGAACTGCCCTTATATAAATGTGTTAATCTATTTCATTTAATAAAAGCTTATGCAGATTTTTAAAGCTTTTTATTTTAATAAATGTTAGAAGGATTTATAATTCCTCCTAGAAAGTGAAAAAATTAAAAGCAGCAGAATTAAATTTAGCAAAACTGTAACTATACAAACTTTAATGAACGGTTGCGAATCTTGTGTGCCGAATAACTGGTAACGTAATGTAAAACAAGCTCCTAAAGAAAGGAAAATCACAACGAGCTAGAACCCTATATCAGATGAAATAAACTTACTGGTATGTAATTATATGCTTTAGAACTGTCGAAGTGCAGTCACGGCAAATGGGCAAATGTCATCTTCATATTTTCTTTGCATAACTATATGAGCAGCTGTTCTCCAAAAAAGTCAATTTAGCAATACCTCAAAATTTTCTAAAAGCAAGTTACGCAAAATCGTGCCCTCGAACTTATAGTCTCTAAACTTCCTAGAGCCAACACTACTTTGGTATATAATAAATTGCATCTGCTAAAAATGCATGAACTTGCTAAGCCTGATTCCTTGATGCTTATCTTTAAAATCATAAATAACCTAATAAGCACTAACTTAAACTTACAACTAAATTGTAGTATACTGAGATGGTATTAAGCCCACAACTTGGCTCTGTTTGCAGTGCAAGATAATTAACCGATTCAATAAAGCACAGAGTTGGGAGATTTTATATAATTGCAATTTAAACTAAAATTAAAGAGATGCCAAAAGCAGAATTTAGTCGGAGAAAGGCACGCAAAGGCAAAGCTTATTTCAAAGGGTTTGAATTGGCTTGTAAATAAATTAATATAATTTAAAAGGAAAGGTTTGTGCACATGTAAAGCCAGACCACATAAAACTTATTTGACACAAAGGGTTTGTTAGCTGCATTTTAAAAGGAGCGTTGTTGTTAAGTAAAAGGAAAGGATAGTGAAAATAGTGAGCAAAGCAGAAAGGTAAAGCAAGATGAAGCATAATATAATATAAAAAATTGCAAAGAGCAATGCTAGAAGAAGGCAGCAGAAGAGAAAAGATAGTGACGCGAAAATGATGAACTCAAAAATCAGTGCATTTAAAAATAAAGTACAATAGTGCAGAGCAGAACAATTTTAATTATAAGGTTAAAGACAATAATTTAGATTTAAGAAAATTGCAAATATTAATTATGTACTCAAATTTACTTCCATTTGTAACCTTTCATTATCAGAATTCATTTCCATTAACATAAGAAAATCAACAGTAACTCATATAAAGTACATTTTTTTTCTATAATAATTTTCAAGGTCAACTTTCTAGGGGATAAGTTGCATTCCTGCAGGGTCCCTAGTTTTAATAATGTTGGTACATAGATTTTTAGTTCTTTTTTTCCACTAAAAAAATGTATTGTCATTTTGACAGATATGTCATAATTTAATATCGCTTGCTTCATTTTTGCATTTAAAATATTTCTTGGTTTTCTTTTTTTATCTGATTTTATTGATGATGATGATAATTCCATGTTGAAAAAAGAAATTTGTCAAGAGTTCAAATTAAGAAACTTTGACATTCAAAATTGACAAGTTACCATAATTTTGAAAAAGTTCTACCAACACGAGGTATAAAAATTTTCTAGCGTTTTAATCACATATCTACCAACATTGTAACACTTTCACAGTTATTATAGAAAAAAAAACGCACTTTATGTATTATACATATATTGCTAGTAGGACCTCGGAACGCCCGAAAACATTACGGTGCCGACATAGTGTCACTTAGCGTATAACGCGTCACGTGCGCATGCGTGAGAATTCTAACTCCGCCTTTAGAAGCGAATTTTAAACTTGGTTGGTTCACTTCCCCACCGCGCGGACGACGCGCTTGCGCGCAGCTCACCATATACACTAGAGTCCCTGTATATAAAAGAGTTGGGACATGTAGGGTGACTTGTTTTGGATCCACAAACCATGGAGTATCTGATTTTTGCTAATTTTAAACTTTGTGCATACTTCTTTCAACTGAAACAAATGAAATATATCTTTGCTACATCAGGTGGTCCCTGATTTGTGGATCCAATGGCTCAACTCTTAGTACATATAGGAACTCTATATACACTAAAGAGTTGGTTGTCTGTCTCACTTTCTTCGTGAGTTTCCCACTCATACCCGCTAGCAATATAGTAAGTATTACATATATGCAGTAACTTAGCAACCTGATGCTATTTTGTTTAAAAAAGAGAGAACAATTGCAATTAAATTATTGTAATAAAAATGTAAAGTTTTAAAAAAATCGTTTGAGCCGTTTTTGAAAAAAACTGAAAAATCACAAACGTAAACACCTACTTTCGGTTATGCGATTTTCTATTAGCACACAAAACTTATATATGAAGTGTTAACGCCATACCTTTTTTCGTTTTTGAGATATTCTGTTCACAGGCAGACAGACACACACACACAGACCCACAGACAGACCAATGAACAAAAACATGTTTTTGGGTTCAGGAGACTGAAACGTGAAGATCTGTTGAAAACTTAATTTCGAATTTTTGGGGTGAATCAAGGCCACCTACACCTACCAGGCCTGCTCATTGCCGAAGCGCCCGCAAAATAGTGGTCATACGCTACTTATAATACAGCACTTTTTGCGACATTTTGCCATAAAGATATAAATATCATTTAAATGGTTGTGGTAGACATTTCTAGATATCTTACTGCACGATTTTAGTTGAGTTTGAGTTATTAAATGTTCTATTTAGCGAACAGTACTTACAATGCTTTGTGGTTTCACAATTTTAACAGAATAATTTAAGAGTGAATAGTAAGTAATTATTTATTTTTTATTGTGTACATAGTTTATAATAATTAGAGTTGACAACAGACAGTTTAAATTAAATAACTAAATCATATGACTACTTTCTAAATACCTAAATAAATATAATAGTGAATAACTACTCGAAACGAATAATAAATAAATAAACCCATGTCAAAATTTAGGATTTATTATTAGAAATGCCCGACTTGGATGATTTTGATGACAGTTTGGCTATTTTTCTTCTAGTTATGTCTCAATTTAGTTTATCGTTTTTCATTTTTGCATAATTGTTTAAGAGTATGTTAATGAATGCATTTAAACATATATTTATTAAATTGTAAAAACTATTGGAACACTCTTCACATTGTTCATTTACCATCATTCTGAGATTTTCTCTAATGATAAATGTTTTAAAACTGATTTTTGACAATTAATATTCGTGAACTGAAAGAATTCTACAGTTGGTTGTACAGATTATTGCATATTTAGGAATCGTCCAAGTCGGGCATTTCTAATACTACCTCCTAAATTTTGACGTACCTATATGGGTTTATTTATTTATTATTCGTTTCTAGTAGTTATTGAATATAAAATGTATTTAGGTAGGTACTTAGAAAGTAATCATATGATTTAATTATTTAATTTAAACTGTTTGTTGTCAACTCTAATTGTTATAAACTATTTACAAAATAAGAAATAAATAATTGCTTACTATTCACTCTTAAAATATTCTGTTAAAATTGCAAAACGACAAAGCATTGCACTGTTTGTTAAATAGAATATTTAATAACTCAAACTCAACTAAAATCGTGCAGTAAGATATCTAGAAATGTCTGTAACGACCATTTAAATGATATTTATATCTTTATGGTAAATTTGTGGCAAAATGTTGCAAAAAGTGCTGTATTCTAAGAGGCGCCCCTAATTAGCGTATGACCAAAGAGCAATATGCTCTTTGGTATGACCACTATTTTGCAGGCGCTCCGGCAATGGCGGCAATGAGCAGGCCTGGTAGGTGTAAGTGGCCTTGGGTGAATCCAATACTTCCTTGATTGTAAAAGGAAGTAAAAACGAAGTTATAGAAAGTAAAACAGATAAACAAATTGCAGAGAACTGTCATAATTTTAGGGCTAACTAAATTGTTTCGTGGATACTTGATTTATTAATCAAAACTTTGAGCTACTTCTGCTACTTGACTTTAAAAGCAATTTTCTTAAAAATTTGAAATAGTTATTTTCATGACAAGCGTCGAAAGTCGCAAGTATCGTGCGAGTGTTGATTAGACAAACGAGGGCGTAGCGAAGCGAAGCCCGAGTGGATCTAAAACACGAGCACAGATATTTGCACTTTCGGGCGAGTTATGAACACTATTTTTTAGACGACCACTCAAATTAAATTCTATTTTTAAGAATTGTTTTTATTTCGTTTTGCAAAATTGATTGTTATATTATTATTGGTACAATTGGCAAAAGCGTCTGGATGATTTGAATCATGGTCTGCTGAATTGTGTGACAAACGTCAAAGTGACGTTTGTCACACAATTCAGCAGGCCGTGATTTGAATAACTTTGTGCCGTTACGATATGACTAGCACAATATAATATCGTGCTAGTGTATGAAATTGTCAACTTTCTGTAGTAGGCTGCTGTCGCGATAATGTTACTTTCATATGTGGTCGTCTAAAAATAAAATAGGTATCCTACTTTTTAACATATTTGGTCCTACAATTTCATGCTCTGTCCAAATTTATCATCAAAAATTAGGATTTCCATTTTAAAAAAATATCGCTAACGTCATACTCAAAAACAAAAGACAATCTAAAACCGACAATTGCAGTTATTTAAAACAAAAAAACCCTTTAAGAAAAGTATGATGTGGTAGTTCCAGACTTTACACTCACACTATACCTTTTCAACTTCAAAATAGGACTAGTCAATTTCAAAATGGGAATAAACAATTTCAAAATGAAATAAACAATTTCAATTTGAGAATAAACAACTTCAAATTGGGACTAATCAACTTCAAATTGAGAAAAGTTTTTTGTTAACGGTAGTCTTTGGAAAATTATATTACATGGTTGTGACAGCACGGAACTAATTATTGGTAGTTGTTGCTGGTGTTCCGTCCTGTCATAACCATGTAATTGTCATTTTCCAAAGACTACCGTTAACAAAAAGCTTTTCTTAATTTGAAGTTGATTAGTCCCAATTTGGAGTTATTTATTTTCATATTGAAATTGTTTATTTCATTTTGAAATTGTTTATTTTCATTTTGAAATTGATTAGTCTCAATTTGAAGTTGAAAAGGTATAGAATAGTACAAGTGCCATTTAGCCAAAATAGTACAATTTAAATAAATTTGGAATTATAAAAACTAGTAGCTGCAAGAACTTCGCAACACGTAGCTTTCCTTTTGCTGATATTTGGGACGATCTTCATCCACTGAAATAGGTAAAACACAAAATTCAAATTTTCTTTGTCTCCATCAAAAATATAAAAATGACGTCATAGTAACGTTTTTTGCACTGACCGAGAACCTGTTTACCGCCAAGCAAAAACCAACATAATTTTGTTTTAATAATTGGACGATATTGAACATATTTACTGGAGATACTACTGGTTTAACAAAAATTAGAATTTTTTTCAAATATTCGTAGAGTAAAAAGCGTTATGCTTTGAATGTGGAAATTACGAATTATTGCGACCAGTGTGGCCGTAGCAGTTACTGTTTTGTGGCCGTAGTTAAATCGCGCTCCGCCCTCTGTGATCGCGCTTGACAGATCTACACGTTTGAAACGTTTTGTAAAGATTCAAGTCCACAAACGCCAAGAATACCTTTAACATTTAATGTTCGCTACGTGTCGCGCCTTAATTCATGATATAATTTAAACAAAAATTAGTAAAATAATCATTTGACGTTTATGAATATTGAATAAAACTCTCGACTTTATTCGTTGACGCTCTAACCTCACAATGCCGAAAAATGGAATTGTTCAGGTAGGCAAACATTTTTCGACAATTAAATGATATTTAATTAATATAACTATAATAAAAACTGACTTGCTTGTTATTATAAATAGCAATAAAGTAAATTTATTTTGTACACTGTACAGTGGGGTTGGGCCGAAATGGAGGAACTTCTTCAATGCCCAGTATGTCTCGACATACCAGCTTCTGGCCCCGGAGTTACTGTGGAACAATGCATTCATGGGCATCATATTTGTGCAAGCTGCAAAACCCAAGTGGAAAATTGTCCACTTTGCAAGTGTGCTTTTCATGGCACCAGAAATTTCGTTGTAGAGGAACTGATTCGCCACTTCGAAGTTCTGAAGGTAAAATCGAAACATATAATCGCAAAGCTAAGTAACGCAATAAAATTTTTCAGAACACTATGCTCTTAAGCAACATTGTATTAGAGAGCAAACCAAAAAAAAAGTCAAAATCGAATTCAGATGACTCCGCTTCAACTCCTACACCAAACAATGCATCCGTGCCTCGACGTTGTGTCAATACACCTAATGCCAGTAAAGGCCTTTATCCATGTCGAGCAACCGATTGCAATGAGAAGCTCCCATCTGGTCGACTGCTAAATCATGTTCGCAGTTATCACACTGATGTCCTGACAGAGGTTTGTTTTATCATATCTCTTAAATAATGCACAACACGACATGCTGTGTTAAACCGGCAAAATTACCAAGGCTACATTCAACGATTACTATTTTCGGTTTTTTGTAAACACACGTCACATTACTTTTAATAGCGATATTATCACAGAAAGCAATTACTTATTATGCCTATTGGTTGTGTTTTCTAAAACTACGTACACAAGTAGATTTCATGTAATAATAATGAGGATTTATTATTGCCTTGCTGAATGAGCGCTAACGCTCCGTTTAAATGTGCCCTACAAATTGATGTTCCAAGGCCAGCCGATGCAAGTTCTTATAAAACATTTCTGTGCGAAGTAAATTGTTTTAAGAGTTAATGTACGACCAAGGTTGCAAATTTAGGTTATGAAACTGTGCTATATTACCAATTTGCAAAACTTCTTGACTTTTTTCCAGGCAAAAATATCTCTTGTTTGGCCTAGTAGCTGCCGCCCTTATTTAGTTTCTTACAGACAGTCTTATAAAGGTCACTAATCTGACGTCCTTAATTTGCTGTTAAAATAAACAAAAGCGCATGAAAATTTGTTTACTAATGAATAAAATGTCATAAGCACTGATGTTTTGATGCACTTTTGTTTATTTTAACAGCTAATTAAAGTTAATGTCAGATTAGCGGTTTTTATAAGACCGGCAGTAAGTGTCTTAAGACCGTATCCTGTGTTTTTAACGACTGAAGCCCTAAAATAAAAATCCTGTAATTAAGAGAGCCGTGGTGAATATGAAAATCGTGCATATAAAAATTTCTAGGGATTTACTTAGTCCAGTGTATGGATATATCTCCGAAACAGAAAGTTTGATCAGCAAGAACTTTTCACCTGTGGATAGTTGTGAGGCAAAAACTTTATAGCGAAGTTTTTGACTTATTTTTATGTTGTAATGCACCTCCAGAAGTCACTTATGTTATAAGTTGATTATGATGTTACTATGGCACTCACAAAACAGAAGAAGTAATTGATAATTAGTTGTGTACACCAAAATTACCCCCGGATGCTGATATTTTGAAATGATGGCAAGAAACCAAAAAACTTATCCTCATTTAACATATCTGGTGAAACTTTTATTCCATCATCAGTGCCGTCGTAACAAATATTTTAAATCGCGGGTCACCTGATTACAAAACTTTGTAGTTGATTAAGTGCTAAAGAGACGGATATGATAATATACTTGAGTACGAATAATAAACAGTTATCAAATCAAATTTTATTTTAAAATCTTTGCAGGTGTAAACGTTTATTTTTGAGCCATTACACGTTTAAAAATATAACCGCTTTTTTCATCCCTAGAATAGCACTAGGATTCAATATTTAGGCTGTTAAAAATTCAATTACTGCGCATTGTTTTACAAGCGTTGACATAGCAGGTACACTTGGCTCCGGGTCTAGGTTAATTGGCCAAAAGGATTTTATCATTGATCAAAATGTAATTGACTGAAAATATAATTTATTGGTACGCAATTCGCCGACTAAATGATAGTTCGAATTAAAACTAGTAATTCAGTAACATCTGTTGAACAATTACTGTGTAGAACAAATGTTATATTTAGAATTTCATTTTTTCTTTACTTTGAAAACAATTTGTAACCCGCCATTTATTTCCTGTAATTAATTGCCAGTAATGACTATTGCAAGCAAATCACCGAATCATATGGCAATTCATAGAAGCTATTCAGAGGGAACAAAGTTTATGGAATTTTAAATTGAACAATACGCATGTGGCCAAAGGTCCCCCTGGCCGTAAAAGATACAGACACTGTGCTGAAGGCATAGCTCATAATGCAAGCTTTTGATTTAATTAATGAAAAATGAAATTAAAAAAATGCAAACAGGCAGAAATCTCTTATTGACTTTTAAACATGCCAGCATTATGCTGTCAGTCCTAAGCCTGAGAAAAGTGTGAAGGAAAGTCGCATGGCACATGTTAATTCGAACAATTATTTATTTGGGGAATTACGCATCGATAAATTACATTTTTGATCAATTGCATTTTGGTCAATTGTATTTGGCCAATTTCCAGAAGTGCTGTACTCCATGACAACAGCAATTGTTACGAGCAAACAGAATTTAACAAATACTGGCATGTTTGTAGTAGAGGAATGTAGTTACAACATGGTAGCATGCGCCACTCTGTAGGATGTTATGTTTTCACATTACGTGCGACTGTGCTTTAATTCTCAGCCGACCCTCATGTATGCAGTCTGTGATTTTACCTGTCACAGCAGATATCTCGGCTATTGTTGGAGATATGACAAAATGTTATAGAAGAAAAGTTGTTATAAATTTCATTTTCTATTATCCACCTTACCCAAAAAAACAATTGAGCATCAAATGTGTTAGATGTAGCAAATGCATTCAAAATTTTAAATTGAAGGTACCCAATTTTATTACATATTCTAAAACTGTAAAAAATTCTCTTTACAACGATATATCATATGTCGTAGTTATCTAATCAGTTAAAACAGAAATCGATTATTAAGTAACAAATGCACGCTTACGTAGATTAGAGCTTTATTCGAAAAAGTAGGTTGTGAAACAAATGAATTATTTGTCTTGACAACTTATGCTATTCAACATAAATACAATATAACAACATGAACACAGTAACGATAAATTAATAAGTAAACTAAGTTTAAAATTTCAGTTCATAATATCTAGAGTGTTTGTTCAAAGTGACCTCCGTTGTTTGCATTAGATTCTCGAGATCTGTTTATTAAGTTTCTTCTCGCTTTCTACAACATGTATTATGTTATTTGGCCACAGGCCCTACAAATACGATTTTTAAGATCGTCTAGATCTTGTTGACAAGTAACATTAACTTGTTGTTTGAGAAAACCCCACACAAAAAAATATAAAATAGAGAGATCTGGCAATCTTGCTGGCCAGTTGATGGGGCCACCATTTCCTATCCTATTTCATTTAAAATATTCCTGATGTTTCGTGCATTGTGTGGAGATGCACCATTCTTTTGGAATCACATATTGTGGCGTATTCCTAGGGGTATGAAATTATAATATTTACTATTAGAAATTTCGTTATTATTGAAATTAGATTCATCGCTCCAAAGAATTAAATTTAATAAATTTTGATTATTGTTAAGTCAGTTACAAAATATTGCCTTCCAGTCAAAATCACCAGCTCTTAAACCTTGTACTAATTTAATTTTATACGGAGTCATTTTATGTTTTTTTAGTATAGAAAATGTTTTATATTGACTTATTCCTAAATCAGCCACTGCTTGACGTATTGAATTTCGTGGATGTGTTCTAAAATACGCCAATACTAAAATATCTTCATCATTTGCGGCACGACATTTCTTGCTTTTCGTACTTGATCATTAAAACAGCCATTTCTTCGTAAATTACTTTCGAGCCATGTAAAAGTACGAAGATGTGAATGTCTCCTTTCTGGATACATAGCTTGATACATCACACAAGCTTCTCTATCATTGTCATTATATCTGATGTACACTTCTGTGCAATAAAATTAAGCACACATGGCTTTGTTGCATTTATTAATGGTTTTTTTTTTTCAAAAAGTCGTAGTTTTGGTCTTTTAATAAAGGTGTTATTTTCATGTTATGGTGTTTTATCATTTATTGAAATTGCTGCTAGGCAATTAAAATAGACCCGAATTATGTAAGCTAGAATATTGTGAAAAATAGTCATAAGACGTGTGCTTAATTTTATTGCACAGAATTGTACACCCTTAACATATCCATTTTTTTATCATTAGAATAATTATCACCCATTTCGTGCTACTTCAGATGAAAATAACAATTTGTAGGAACTTACTCAGTTAGTTTGACTTTAAAACTACAGCAATTGTTTTCATGGCCTACCTTTTCACAGCGATGTGTTCAATTCGCCTAAGCATGCATTTGTTACTTAATTATCGATTTATGTTTTCAATTGATTAGATAACTATGACATGTGATATATCGTTGTCAAGAGAATTTTTTACAGTGTATTTGCTACATCTAACACATTTGATACTTATTTGTTTTTTTGGCTATGGTAGATAATAGAAAATTAAAACTTTTCTTCTATAACATTTTGTCATATCTCTAACAATAGCTGAGATATCTGCTATGGCAGCTAAAGTCAAACTGACTGTATATCGCATGTAGATCTGATATATTGATATTTATATACATATCACGATATTTATGAATTCAGTTTGCTACACTAATTTTCATAATTCACTTGTCATACATGCAAAAGACAAATTTTGATGCAAATACTTGCGTTATGTGCAACATCCTAATTAAAGAGGATCTATGTAAATATTCAACGAATCTAAAGAAGCATTTGGTCAGAAAAATGTCTGAACCTTCGATGGTAATGTACTATGCAATACAACAGAAAATGGGGACAGTTAATATGATCTGTTGCTAATGTGGCTGCTTTAATATGTATAGTTGCTAGGTATTTCTAACTTAATTGTCTACTTGTTTCGACGTTGTTGTGAATCAAAATAGTTATAGTAAATGTAATTGTTTAAAGCTTCGTTTAAGCTAATCAAATTATGCTAAAATCTCTATCAAGAGTTGCCCCAGTTTTTGTGGTTGTTTGTTAATCTGTTAATGGCAAGGTATAAGCAGCGTACATACATCAAACAAGTAGAGACACTCATGGCAAATGTTGAAACCTGTCTAGAGTGCCTGAGACAGTAACTTGGGGGTATTGCTAAGCTTGACTATCAGATGGCAGAACAAAGTTCTACCAATTACAGTGACTTTATGTGAGACAGTGGCGACAATAGAGGGTATTCTTTTTTATTGGTCGCTCGAATCGGCCACCATTAAGAGGCGAAATTTGTTGATGCTTTTGTTTGTTTATACTAAATCGAGGTTAGCAGGTTAGGTTTTGCGTCAGTTTGTGTCTAATTCGAGGTTAGCAGGTTAGATTTTGATAACCTGATAACCTCGAATTTGACATAGACTTACAGTGCCACCAACATATTATTTATACGTTGTGCAACCATGACCATTCAAAAACGTTCAATTTATTAAAGTTAGTAGGCCATTGGCCGCCATTTTGTGGCATATTGTGCCTATTGTCGCCACTGTCTATCAAGGCACTGTACTACCAATAAGAGGTAGTTACTGACTCTGCTACCAATCCTGCTGTGACAAAGTAGTGGCGCTATCTGTTGATAAAATCGGAAAGTACCCCCCCCCCCCCCCAGGAGTCGTTCAAGGTCATTCAAATCGGTATTTTGACATTAAAGGAACTGACGCTGAGTGTCTCTACTTGTTTGATTTATGTACGCTGGTATCGAGAGATCCAAAAAAAACTGTTCCTCAGCAGGCTGTGGAATGAAAAGTCACGTCTTTACTTGTGTCAGCTGGAATTCACTACATAAATCGTTGATCTCTTTGTATCTTGGTTCGCTAGCTCCTCGGACGATACTGGACCGATTAAGTTGTATGATGGCTTAAAATGTTGCTAATTGTTAGACTTAGATCGTCGGTCGGTTTTTATTTACAAAAAAGGTTTTAATTAAATTGGCAAATTAGCAAAACTCAGCTGATTCATTATATACCACTACAGCAGCGCGAAGTTCAACAAAGTCCCGTAGCTCAGTGGTAGAATGTTCGCCTGTCACGCGGGCGGCCCGGGTTCGATTCCCGCCGATGTATGTTTTTTTAAATTTATATTAATGAATCTCTCCTACATTTGCGAACTGAAGCGTAACTCGGGTGATTCACTAGTTGAATAAAAATGAAACGTCATTTTTAGGAGCAGAAATCTTTTAACAATCTGCCAGATTCGTAGAGAAATTGACAACTAATATTATTATCCGGCACAAGTAAAGACGTGACTTTTTATTCCACAGCCTGCTGAGGAACAGTTTTTTTTGGATCTCTCGATATAAGCATGCAGAGTACCAGGTACCGTAGACACTGAGAGCTGGTATATGGTCAAAATCCTACTTAGAATTTTGCAGACAGTTTTTTTTGTGGATAGTACAGGTGTTCATAAATGGATGCAACAGGAAGATAAACTGCTATGGTGATATTAAAAAGTTTAAAGGTGAAACCATTCGATCATAAAAGGTTAGGAATTGTGCCCAGGATAAGCAGCCTCGCAGATATGTTTAAATTTATTATTATTATATAATAAAACTATTGAATATTTTTTTCTGTTATAATACACACTTTGCTTAAGTAATTTAGATCGGAAAAAATTTGATCAGCTGTTAATATTTCTGAAATCATTAATAAAAAACCTTTTATTATTAAACTGTTAAAACATACTATAATGAGGCTAACTTCAACAAATTGACTGTAAAAATAATTGAAATTACAGTTATAAAAAATTCAGTTTCAGATAAGTACTAATGGAAACTATATTATTTGTTGTTTATATCGTTTGTCGTCTTAAATATCACAGCATTTATGAATGCTTTAAAAGATGTAATTCAAATTACAATTACAATTACAATTACTTAATGAAATCACTAACTGTATTAATGATTACTTGAAACTTTTAAAAGGTGAAGGATTTAAATCATTTATAAGCATCCCAACAAGGCAAACACTAAATGCAGAAAGCTGCGTTAACAATTTTTTTTTGCAAAAACTACAAGGCAGATCAATTTTATTCCTGCAGTTATTAAAAATATTACTGATCACTTTACTGTGCTACTGAATATAACAGGCAAGTGGATCTGTAAATAACTCCCAAACACGCAAAAATTAGTATGACAAACACAAAATTGATTGTAACACCTTAAGATCTTTTTTAAGTGCACATTCATGGAGTAACGTGCTGCAACTAACTAATGTGAATCAGGCTTAGACGTTATTTGTTAACCAACTACTGAGCTCATAAATTTGTCAAAAATAGTTTTCTGTTATCCATCTCTTGATGTAAAAATAAAACCGTGGATTACATCAGCCATTATAAAATCAATTGAAACACAAGACAAAATAACTTATGAAGATAATTGATACAGCAAAAAAAAACTTACAAATAAAATAAATATAATCAATAACATAAAGCTATTCTCATTAAGAGTAAATAATAGTTAAATGCAGGCGTTCACGGCCGTTGTTCATAATGGTACGTTCTTCCGGGTTATGCCATGGTGCAATTTGTGGTAGACAATGGCATCGCATTCATACCAAAGAATATGTATCTGCATGCTATTTTTTGAGTATTTTGCCACACTACAAAATGAAAAATATTAAAACAAGAACGTTTTGAAAGACAAATCTACTTCTGTTATCAATATTAACTAATTAAATTAAAAATCAACAAGAACTTTGCTTATTTTATTGGAGATGTAGTAGAACATGACTAACCTCCCCAATAAACAGCATGACATGTAGTGTGGCGAAATACCCAAAAAAATAGCATGATTATTAAAGCGCCACAAAAAAGTTTCAGAGATTATCAAACATGTATCTGCCAAACACCCCAGAGTTGCATCCAATTGAAGGATATTGTGCTCAAATAAAAGCACACTGGTGCAAAGATGGTCGATCTGCAAAAACCATTTGTTTGCGTAAACAATGACAGTTGTGTCAAACATGTCTTCAAGTGATGTACCCAGTTTTGTTGCACAACAAGGTGGTCTATATTATTGTTCCAGGCCATGACACTGGCTCTGTTGACAAATTGTGCCATTCCAAGACACACTAAGTTTTGTTTGTTTCAAATATATTTGACATTTAAACTATTTTGACAAGGCAGTTCACATAAGTTACAAAAATGCCTTTGAAGTGTTGCTTACCAAGCTGTTGTTCCATGTGTTAGCATGTTCAAGTTTCCATCTAGTGAAACTGTTACACAAAAATTGAAAGAAGTTTTGCATTTAGAGAACTGGCGGATTGAAAAGGCAAGTATTGTGTGTGAAAATCACTTGAAAAGAGCGGATGTAAAGGGTAATAATATAGCCCCTTTATTTACAAATAGTAGCGACAACCTTTGATGTTGCCGCTGGGGCAAAATCACGTTGGTATCCCTTAAGTCCCTAGCATATTTGAAAATTGCCAAGGAAGTTGTATAATTAATTAAAATGTGACATTGACATTTGTCGTGATTTTATTAATTTTTCTCTTCCGGCGCAAATTCTAAGTCGGGGATGTGGAAATGCCACGGTGTTGTGTCGATAAATGTAAAAATAGTGGCACAAAAGGATTTCAGGTACTCAGATCAGTTATTTTTTCACTGTTTACACTGAAATTTACCGTTTAGTAACTTTTTGTATTTTCATGTTTGCATCAGATTTGCCCCAGGATGTCGCTACTATTTGTAAATAGAGGGGCTATAGGTAATAAGATGAAGAGACTTGTTCCAACTGCTATATCACTAGCTTCCAGGCAACTTATTTTGAAGAAATTACTGTTTTAGATATAGTCAAAATTAGTAGCAAGGGAGAAATAGGTACCTACTCATTAGTTATTTTTGAATCGAATATTACTGTGAAGTGACACACTACGATGTAAATAGTGATTTTATAGATTTTTTTCAACTGGCATGTAACACATTGACAGGGACAGTGCACTGACAGAGTTGTTGGTTTAGTGACCAAAACTAGTATTTTTTTGTTAAAGATTGGCGTAGCCACGTTGCCAGATTTTGGTACAAAGCCACGTTGCCAGATTTTGGTAGGCCATTCCAAAGGTCACTTTATAGGCCCATGTCATGGCTTAGAACAGGGGTGGTGAACCTTAATTAATCTAAATGCCATTTTTTGTAAAGAAATGTTTAATGAGGCCATGATGTGCCATCAAACAATCTTGACTTAGTGATTAATGGGGAAAAAATAAAACTAAATACTATCAACTTAAAACTCTTTATTTGCAACAAATACTAATATACATTTTGTACAGCAATAGTGACGTTATGTTTATTTAAATGAAAGAAAAAATTCGTGCGACTTCTGCTGTTGCAAATTAGATGCTAAATAACTTATATTAGCTCCATACTTTGTTACTTCTAGCAGAATGCAAGTTGGACTGGATTCATCTGAGAAACGGCTTCTAAGTGAGTCTTTAATGTTATTCATTTCTGAAAATAATGACTCACAAGCATAGGTAGATGAAAATATTGCTAAGATAGCAAAAGTCAGCTTCTTCAGACTGCTAAATGTGTCTGGAATTGAATTCCACGTTTCCATAATTTTGATATTGGCATTTTTACTTATTTTACCTGATACATACAGTCTTTCTATTTCATTTAATTCCAACTCTTTCCTTGTTTCGAAAAATTTTTGAATCCATATTGAACTAGACTGGAAATCAATCGGCTGCATTTCAATTTCTTCAATTTCCAACCAATCAAATTTGGCCAAGTTCAGTTTATCAAGTGAAGTTACATCAGGATATATAATAAATTTCAGTGTTTCTGATAATTCTTTGAACTGAGAAAATCTCGTTGAAAATTCTTTGATTGAAGAATTAATTACCGAATTAAACTATTTAGTGACTTTTGCTTGGTCTGGTTTTTCATGTAAATCCAAATCTCTTACTGAAAACTTGCAGTTTAGCTTCGAAAGCACGAATGAGATCTATCATAACAATAATTGTTTTATTTGCGCCTTGAAGCTTCATGTTCAATCCATTGTTAAATATAAATTGTTTCGATTAGGTACCTAAATTCTTTAATTACTGCTGTGCCCAAATTATTTTGTGCGTGCCATCAATGGCACGCGTGCCAATGGTTCGCCACCCCTGGCTTAGAACAACATAGACCGCCTTGGCTGAGGGCAAGAAAGCAGCTAATATTTATCATCAATTGCATATACAATTTAGCAAAGAATTCCGTTGAAAAAGCTCAAATTGGTATATGTACATCGTTCTCAATTAGCCACAACCTTGTATCAAATGTTTCTCATGACCTCAAGACTTTCTACCACCACTGTATTCTGGAATATTCACCATCCAATTTTACGAAATTTCTTAGTTGGAATAAAGACTATAGATGCAGTGTTACAATCTACTTCCTTTCAGAACTTGAGAGGCAAATAATGCCAACTATTGATTTAGTGATATTCTTCTCCATGTCTACATGTTGCTTTCGTAATCCAAGAAATGCTGGATAAATTAAAGTGGAAAGTGTGCATCATATAGTCCTGACTTACCACTCTGCAAGTAGTGGACTTCTTAAGAAGTCTGAAAGACAAGAAACTTCACCCGAATGAGTTGATTGGAGCAGTGCAATCAACAAATTTGTTAACCCTCGGTATTCGCAACTTGCCAGAGCGTTGGGATAAATGTGTATTGAAGCAAGGGCATTATTTTGAAAACTATTTCATCAACTTTGTTATTGTTATATAAGGAAGTTCAGGTTAAATCAATACTCCCGTCATAGCTGAAACTCAAAAATTTTGGATTAAAATGTGCAACTTTGCTTTAATTTAACTGTGTTCACATTCCTTATGATTTTTGACATCCCAATGAGCTTCAAAATTGAGTAACCCTGTATAGAGGTGCTTCAAAGGACAAGGTTCATACTTTAAGAGATTTGATTATGCTAGAAGAAGTAAAAAATGTAATACACCCATGTCTGACTATAATTATGTTGGTTTCCAGTTATAACTAGATTACTGATATTGGTGGGTAACAAACAACATAAACAGCAGAAGTTCTTATAGCAACAAAACTCTTAAATGTAATGTCTAAGGGCCGGACAGATTTAATGATAAGCATTTTCAAACAAATACTTAGTGGCATACGCTGAATATTTTTAAAAAGATTAATAGTAATTTACGATACAAGTAACGTTATCAAGGTTTTTACATTACAAGAGAATAGTTTGAATGAACGAGCGACGTTAGGAGCGAGTTCTTTAAAATTCTCGAGTAATGTAGAAAGCGAATAACGTTACGTATATCGTAACACGGTTTATTTTATCCTAAAAAACTAATCTTGAAAAAATAGGAAAAATGGTTATTAATGACACAACAGCGAGTGGTGATATCACTAGTAAAATAAAAACTCAATACTGTATTGGTGGTAGCACTGTCAGGTTATGTTAAATTTGAGATTTTCAGGTTAACTTTTGCGTCAGTTTGTGTCAAATAACAAACAAAACCTAACCTACTAACATCGAATTTGACATAGACTGACAATACATTTCAGTGCTGTCAACATGTGATTAATGCTAATAAAGTATCGTTATGTTATTTTTCTTAACAACACTAGTGTTGTTAAATGCATCTTAACGCAACTCGTTGCGAAGGAGTTATTGTCATAATAACATAATAGGATAAAATAAAATTTAGTAAAGGTTGTCATCGCTAACATCAACTGTTTTTTGACTTTTCAATGTCTCGAATGATTGTAATAAATATGTATGCCTTATTGCTTCATATCAAAAAATTTTGCAGTGGTTTTTTTCAAAATAACTATTAAAATAACTCCTCAAGTAGCTTGTGTGTAATAGTTACTAGTGTATAAGTAATTGAATAGTTATTCTTCTGTCACTGCATTTTAATTTATATTTATTTTTATGAAACCCCTATTATCTTAGTTTAAAAAGTCTGCATAACTACATGTGGTGCAGCTGATCAAGCATGGCATGGTTGCTCTAATTCTCGAATACTATATGATGATAGTCACCCGTCACCTGGTCAACTGCACAGGTGCCAATGTTTCTGCAAGTTCTGCAGTTATATCTAGTTACTATAATTGCCAAGGATTTCTTCAAATGTCCGCAGCAGTTTCATTTACAAAATTATTTTGTGCATATTTCTTATTACTAGGTTTAATTGAAACTACACAAACATGGAGTAATTTTCAATGTAAGAAATTAACAATTGTTTTATTTGCTTATTTCAAAGGTCATCTGATGTAAAAAATAGCGAAGAACAACAAAACTTCTATTACTAGGTATGTATGTATTTATTATCGTTACCCTCGTTTTTCCTTGCGGTACAATTGAAAATCAAAATTTGAGTGGATTTATTAGCATTTTGTCTTTTAGCATCATCAATCACCCTTTATGGACAGTACCTTTTGAAATACCCTATATATACAGCAACGCTTTTTTTTTAATTAAACAAAAAACACTTTTTGTTTGAAACATGTTTTTATTCAAATAAAAAACACGTTTTTTTAAAACGTTGATTTTAATTCAGGACTTTGTGATAGCCTACTTTATTTAGTAGGTAGCCCTTGTAACTAGAAAAATTTATAAAAGGCTTTACTCAGAACTTCCCTCGCAAGTAGACATTGTGACACTAAATAATTTTAAAAATCAAAGGAAACTGGGTGTAAATATGTTTTCACATTCCAAATAATACGGAAACAATAAAAGAAAACACTTGAATGCAAACTACATGAACTTTGAAATAAAAAAATCATTACCGCAGTGTCGGTGAATGGAATATCTAAACGTTCACCAATTTCTTACCAGTCTACGGAGCCCTTCCTATACCATTGTGTTGCAGCTGGCATAACCTTCACACCGTGCATGTATTAAATTTTGTGCTAAAGAGAGGTGCATTTCAACCAATTTGCAAAATGAAAAATAAATTATATTTTTTCCAAACAAATCAATGCAGATCATTTTTTAATTTGTTTTTATACATTTCATACGCAGGATGTAGACTATATATTTATGTGCAATAGTTTTTAAGGTGTCTCATGCTGAAATGTATGTCACACATTCCTCGTACGCTTTGTTGAAACAATTTCTGTAGCATTTGTTAAAAATAAATATATATATATTAAAGGTCTGTTACAGCTGTCGCTGTCTCCCTTCTCTCAACCTATAGTTCCATTCTTTTGAGATTAATTTGATATCATTTAAATATAGAAAGAATAAGCTTTCCACTAGTTTAAGAATCATTGAGAAATATTCAAAACTAAGCCGGTAAATGCGATGTACGCATAAAATTCATCCATATTCAGTAATAAAGAAAATTGTAAATTATTTGTTTTTTGCAATCTCAAAAAAAAATTGGAGACCTCCACATTTATTTCCGCAAGGTAATTCCTGATAGTGAATTTTTTTAAAATTATATCTATGATGGAATTTATAGCCTCGCCCAAATATGCGTTTCCCGTGTATTTAGAGGGTTGCGATTTACGCATTTATGCGGCTCGCGGTCTAGAAAGGTCAGCATGCATAACGCACTTATTCTCGAACCTTTTTGACTTGTACAACATATATCTGTTGGGTCCCATTTTTGTCATAGATAAAGCCCATGCTATGTACAGTTTATTACTTTTATGTATTTCTCAGGTCAAACAAAAATTAACAAAATTTGATTTTTTTGAGGTGCTCACCCTGTATATATTTGTCTGAAATTTTCTCGGTTTTATGTCAGGTAGATACATAATATGTATGCAAAATATCGTCTTCCTCCGACAAATATTTTTTAAGTTATTCCGCCAACAGACAGACAGACGGAATTGAGAAAACCTGTTTTTCGTCATCTAGGCACTCTGAAACGTGAAGATCTGAAGAAATCTCTGAAGGTTATTTTTTCGTGATTACAATACTTCTTTCGTCTTTCAGATGAGGAAAGTAAAAATTCCCTATGAAACTGAATCCCTATTATAAATAAATGCAGTAAACATGTTAGTTTCAATTCAACTTTCAGGTACTGTTTGCATGTGTAGCTGGACGCATGGTGTTTTTATTATATTTTTAAGTTTAACAAATTTCAAAATTTGTTAAGAAAAACTATAAAGAGTTTTATTAAAAATTTGATCTGAATTATGAGTGGAAGGAGACTAACTCCTGTCTGGATTTGTATTGTAAAACTAAAATCAGACAACAATAAATGTGTTAGAGCAAAATGTAAAAAAATGTAGCAAAGAAATGGCGAGTTTAGTGGCATGCTTGAAAACGGAAAGGTAAATTAAACACCACTAAGGGTGTTCATAGAGTCACTTACTCCTATAATGCTGTTTGTATACATTGGTGGAACAAATTATTCAGTAAAAGCTAATATCTCTGAACACCAGTGTTGCCTCAGGTCAGGTCTCTTTTCATTATCAGCCATCGTCAAACACCAACACGATGCTGCCCATATGATTCATTTCGATAAAACTTTTATTATCTGCAAATTCCCATTCTTTATCAGAAAAATTTGCGAAGCGATTGAGATGCAAAAGAACAGTTCTTTTTTTTGTCTTTTGTAGTGCTTTTCTCATATGTGTAATTCTACTACTGTGTAACTACATTGAAATATATTTATTTATATACATATTATCTACATCTACAGTATCGATTTATTTTTATTTTTCATTAAATTTAGGACAAACAATTTAGATTTTTTTTTAAACATTAGGCTTTGTTTTAAACATGTTCTACACATTTGTTTAAAACAATTTGTTTTAAACATGTCATCCCTGATATAGTGTGTCTGAAAATGTCTTGATATATGGGAAACTTTTTTAATTATCAATTTATGGAAAAAAGATATTCTTCATAAAAATGTATGCATTGCCCAAAAAAACATAATGCGCTCAAAATATTTCAAAACTTTCCGACATGACACAGGGGAAATCAAAATTAAATAATAATTTTGCTAAAGAGTAAAGTACCACTATTGTTGAAGGTTAACAGAAAAATTATTCAGAATAAAAAGTAATGCTAATTGTGAAACAACAGCCTTCTGCGAGTAAAATATTTTTTCTCGAAGAGCAACTTGTGACGTATTATTTTGAAAAACAACTGATCAGATGCTGCTTTTTCATAATTATGCATAACTTGTTGTTCCAAATAACTCTTCTAAGTAACTCCTCTCTTTTGAAATAAGGACACTTAACTTTTTAGCAGAATTACTATTTTTATCTATCTCGTATGTCAGATATTTTTTTAATTTTTATGAGCACATTTTGGTATATGTAGATAACTTTATGAGACACATTGTATATTTTAAATGAAGAGGTATACTGATTATATTGTATATTACAATTAAAAAACCGTAGACGCTGAGAAGGGTTTTAATAATGCACCTTTTCTTGTATACAAACATGGGTGAAATAGCCCAATTTGTGAGTAGTCATCAATAGTTGTAACCAGGGCTGTAGAGTCGGAGTTGGGAGTCAGAGTCGAGGAGTCTGAACTTTTTGGGTGGAGTCGGAGTCCGTATAAATTGCCCGACTCCGACTCCCACTTTACAAATTATTTTTTTTATATAACACCAAAAGGTAAAGTATTTGAACGACTGTAGTACTGACTATTTGAAGACAGACTCAAGGTTAATAAAAATGGTTTTTTCTTTATTTATGTTAGTTTATGGAAATGCACATGCACTATAATATGTTAATTTATAGATCCACGAGTGTGCAAAGTGTGATCTCGAATCAGTGTGATCACCGCTTGTAAATTTAAATTCCTACCAAACTATTTAAAAAATGCCGACTTTGTCCTTGTACAGCGTAGTAGACGGTTTTTCTAATTTCTAACTTTTATAGTGCACTTTATTTTTATGTTTTAACCGTTTCAAGATGTATTTTAAAAGGTAAAACAGTTTCAGCATTTTGTTACATTGTTATTGTTCATGGTGGTTTTGTTTAATTGGCAATATTTGAAGGGCACTTCTTTGGTGTATTTGTTTTGTTGATTTGGAAAAATATAAAAAATAGTATTTATTTGAAATCGGCAGTGAAGTACGCCGAAATCGTCATTAAAATACGAGAAATCGGCAGTGAAGTAATTCATTGTTTTACGACTTTTTTGTAGGTGGTGAGGCGACAGATAAACGTCAATCGACCGAACATAACCTACAAAAGTTGGTTAAAATGTTGTAATTTCACGATTTCTCGATTTCAAATAAAACATAGTGTACACCTCGGCACTGAAGTTCCTTTTTATCCCTCATGTGGTTTATTTGCCTTGGCCCTACGGGCCTCGGCAACTAAATCCACATTTGTGATAAAAAGTTATACTTCAGTGCCTTGGTATACAAACTACTATTAAATCAATGGTTTGGATAATTAAATTACTCCATTAAATTCATTATTTTAATCAAATAATTTAAATCTGCTCAACTCTGCTCAGACTATTTGAATTTCCTATGACTCGGTAAACTTGTATTATGTAGGCAGGTAGTAAAAGGCCCCTTAAGAAAATAATCTACGAAGGAATGTATCTAGAGATCCAAAAAAAACTGTTCCTCAGCAGGCTGTGGAATGAAAAGTTACGTCTTTACTTGTGTCAGATAATAATTAGTTGTCATTTTCTATACGAATCTGTCAGATTGTTAAAAGATTTCTGCTTCTAAAGATAACATTTCATTATTATTTAACTAGTGAATCACCCGAGTTACGCTTCGGTACGCAAATTTAGGAGAGATTCATTAATATAAATTTTAAAAAAAAGATGGACTGGTCGGGAATCGTACTCGCGCCGCCCGCGTGGCAGGCGAACATTCTACCACTGCGCTACGGAACTTTGTTGAACGACGCGGTGCTGTAGTGCTATATAATGAATCACCTGAGCTAAGCTTAGTTTGCTAAATAAATAATCTAATTAAAACCTTTTTTGACAATAAAATCCGGCCTACGACCTATATATATATATAGATCCTTTAACTCCTTTTTAGGAGCATAGGGCTTCCACAGTGTTTTTCCATCGGGTCCTATTTCTGGCTACCAGTTTGAGTTCCCGCCATTCTTTTCCCGTTTCTTTTGCTTCGCTTCTTATGGATCTGCGCCATGTTGTCTTCGGACGTCCTACTTTGCGAGATCCTTGCGGATTCCATTCCAGGGCCGCTTTGGCTATATTGTCGTCTTCTCTGCGTAATGTATGGCCGATCCAATTCCATTTTCTTCTTTTTATTTGTTTTTCTATCGGTTTTTCTTTTGCAAGTTCCCATAGTTCTATATTTGATATGATTTCAGGCCACCTAACTCTGAGAATGCGTCTTAGACAACGGTTGACAAAGACTTGTATTTTGTTGGTAAGGGTTTTAGTGATGAGCCATGACTCACATCCGTACAAGAGTACTGACTTTACGTTTGTGTTAAAAATGCGTAACTTGGTTTTCCTTGAGTACTGCGTAGAATTCCATACAGCTGACAGTGTTTGGAAAGCACCTTTGGCTTTATTTAACCTTGTTTTCACGTCAAGTTCGCATCCGCCATTTGTTGTTAACATGGACCCTAAATAACAAAAACTTTCTTCTTGTTTTATTTGTGTGTTTTCGATGTTTAGTCTTTGGTTTGATGTCCTCCCGATTCTCATTTCTACAGTTTTTAACTTATTTATTTTTAGCCCTGCTTTTTCTGCTTCAGTTTGGAGTTTTTCAAGAGTTCTAGACGTATCGTTTAAGGTATGATTTATTAATACAATGTCATCTGCATAATCTAGGTGACTTAGTTTTCTGTTTAATCCCCATTGTATACCCGATTGATTTCTGTTTGTGACCTTTTTCATGATGTCGTCTAGGGTCACTATAAAAAGTAACGGTGATAGTAAGCACCCCTGTTTTACGCCACATTTTACATCTATTGGATCTGTTAGTTGCCCATCATGTTTAATTCTGCACTTGTAGTTTTCGTACAGTAATTTTATTAGGCGAATTATTTTTTCTGGGACTCCTCTTTCTCTTAGTGTTTTCCAAATGGTTCTTCTTTCTAGTCGGTCGAAGGCCTTTTCAAAATCTATAAATACTAAGTAGGCACTTGTTCTCCATTCTAGGCTTTGTTCAATTATGGTTCTTATTGTGTTAATGTGATCTATGCATGCCCTATTTGGTCTGAACCCCGCTTGTTCGCTCATTATGGTGCGTTCTAGGCATTCTTGAAAACGGTTGAGAAGTATTTTCGTAAAAATTTTTGAGGCAACGTTTAGTAGAGTTATTCCACGCCAGTTACTACATTCAGTAAGGTTTCCCTTTTTTGGTATTTTTATTAGAACTCCCTGGTTCCATTCATCTGGTATGGTTTCGCTTTCCCATATTTTTGTTAGTAAGGGGTGGAGAATGTTTACTGAGGTTTGGATGTCTACTTTAAGGATTTCTGAGGGTATACTATCAATTCCTGCCGCTTTTCCATTTTTCATAGCTTTTATAGCATTTTTTATTTCTACGACCTAAGTCTAACAATTAGCAACATTTTAAACCATCATGCAGCTTAATCGGTCCAATATCGTCGGAGGAGCTAGTGACCAAAGATACAAAGAGACCAACGATTTTATGTAGTGGATTCCAGCTGACACAAGTACAGACGTGACTTTTCATTCCACAGCCTGCTGAGGAACAGTTTTTTTTGGATCTCTCGATAGTTAGTGCTGTTAGTTTAGTAGGCATAATATTGGCATTTGCAGGTTTATGAAATTTTGCCATGAAATGTATTCTTAAAGTAAATTTTATTCTTTTTTTCATATACGTTTGTAAACCTCTCTGTGTATTTGTACGTGAAATCAGTACGTTGCTGGAAACCGTGAATGCAATATTTGTAAATATGACATTTATTATAATCAACCACATTCCGCAAAACTTGTGAAAATCATCATGAGCCGGTAAAGTTTATCAGGTAGATGGAAAGTAATGGCGGGGGGGGGGGGGTATCAATATTCTAGTACTGTCTGAGTCGGGAAACTACTAAAATATTAGGAGTCCGAGTCGGATTTTTTGTTACCGACTCCACAGCCCTGGTTGTAACACTGGTTAACTCGCAAACTGGATAATTAGCTCGCAAATAATCTAGAGTCTGCTGTATTCAAATTCAATTGTAACTACAAATACAGTTGCAGCGTGTGGTCGACTGGTAAAGTGCTTGCGTGCGTTTCCAGTCGGCAGGTAGTGAGTTCGAACCTCACACCCAGACAGTTGATCACATCGAACACTCTTGTGCCATCATACCAATACCTTTGATGGTTGTGACTTCTAAGGGTGGATAGTTTTTCTTCAGTTTAACAGGTTAGGCTAGCCACCTACCCTGGTTACGGCAAAAAATTGCTTATAAGACTACTTAATGCGGTAGTAACTAGTAACTAGTAACAGGCTGTGTTAAGAGAAAGAGGAGATACAATTGGCCCTCCACATTTTGTGACTGATTATTTATTCATGCATTTGCCATCAATAATTAAATGGGAAGTTTTCTGCGGAAAAATAAAATAAACTAAACAAGTTTAACAAGTTATAGATGCATAAAATATGTATTATTAATATATTTTATTAGTTAGGTATTACCACAAATATATAACACAAATTTATTATAAAAAGTAAAATTTTGAAAATCTGAACTGCGAATTATGCACTCTGTTAAATGTAGTCAACAGTAAAGAAGTGTTGAACTTTGAGGGGGTCTAGAAATATTTGTACGAGCCTAACCCTCAAGAATGGTATGGACTATACATCGCAAGCAAATTTATCATAGCAATGAAAAGTTGAATTACTATTAATAAAATATTATTTAGATGGTGAACACGACATGTTAATGTTAATTCAGAGAAAATACTAACTTCAACACATTCCACCTAGTAATTTCTCTATAATTGATTCCTAGAATTGACTCCTAATGTTAATATGAGTGTTTTTTGTAGGCACTGGTGGATTTTACGGATAGTTACTGTCAGACGTGGGATATTCCGTATCGAAATAAGAAACCCATTAACAAATATTCTTTTGTTATTTTCGTATCAGGAATTGGACTAGTGTTTCTTACTATTGAGGTATGTATATTTTTAAACTAATATGCTGATTTTATTCATATATTTTATTGAGACGACATTTACAATTTTGTAGACTACTTGGTGTTAGGTTAGTGCTACATGTGCTCTTAGGTGTTCCAGCTTAGTAAAGAAGGCAGTTTTAAATCACTAATATGGCAACAGTTACAGAGTTCACACACTTTTTGTATGCATTTCCACTAACAATAAAAAAACTAAACTAACCAACGTTTGCAAACCAAATTGCCTTTAAGGGAAAGCACAGCTAGGGCAATAACAGAAAGTCGTTCTTTAGATTAATTTATTCTGGAATAAATTCTCATATACAATACCGCGAGCGGTCGACGAATTGCCGAAAATTTTTGTCAAAGTGTATGAGTGTTTATTGCTTCGATATAAATTGGTCGAGTGCGACAGCACGAGACCAATTTTGAAGCAATAAACACGAATAAACACTTTGACAAAAATTCTTGCAATTCGTCGGCTGCAAGCGGCATTTGAAGGACTATTCAACGAACAAAATTGACATTTCTTAGTAATTAATCAATTTTATCACGTCCTCTTTGAAAATAAAAATCTGTTGACGTAAAATAAATTGTTTGTCAAATTTGACATTTCTAATATCATATTTGATTAATTTTACAGGAAGTTAAATAAATGTCACAGGAAGAGAAAAAAATTGTCATTAAAACTCCGCTAGCGGAATTGTTGCACAATTTTACGCTGATTGGTGGCAAATGACATAAATACTAAGTTATGATTGGTGAATAGTTAACTTGCAGGGGGTGAGTTGAATAGTCTTAGAAATTCCACCAAGAAGCTGTTTTCGGAATTATACCATTTTTCTTCAATGTGCATATGGATTGAACTTCCATTAAGTGTATTTAAAAAAATGTGCCAAGTACTGTTTTATCATTTTGTCATTTGAATTTTCAGAAAGGTTTTTTTAATTAAAAATTTAAAGAAAATATTTGCAGCAATCTTAAATAATAGTAGTTTGTATACCAAGGCACTGAAGTTTAACTTTTTATCACGAATGTGGATTTAGTTGCCGAGGCCCGTAGGGCCAAGGCAAATAAACCACAAGAGGGATAAAAAGGAACTTCAGTGTCGAGGAGTACATTATGTTTTATTTAAAATCGAGAAACCGTAAAATTACAACATTTGTAGGTTATGTTAATGTCGGTTGACGTTTATCTGTTGCCTCGCCACCTACAAAAGTCGTAAAACAATGGATTACTTCAATGCCGATTTCAAATAAAACTTTTTTTTAAACAACTTAAATAGGTTCTTCTGATGCAATCGATATTTGATGTTTGCGATCATTTCTTCAAACTGGTTCTTGTCTCTTGCGTATTCGAAAAGTTCGTGTACTCCAAGGCTTATACTCTTATTAACCAAATAGGAAAAACGCATAAGATTCTTTTTCTTTTGCAACGTAGAATCTCCCATGTTCATTTGTTGGTGATTTTACAGTACACCCTGTATACATATATGTATTTTTTTAGATTCTACGTTCTGGTCAGCTAATAGCAGTTATTCAAATGGCGACGAAGTTCCGACAGGCACAAAATTTCTTGGCATGCATTGAATTCTTTTCAGAAAGCACTACTTATTCGTATAATACTAGGGTAATTTACTTCTCTTGTTTATTTTACAAAAGTGTATTCTTTATAAATGCTTTTAGATGGTATCTGTTAGAGACAACATACAATATATGATGTTGAAAGGGCTTTGTTTCACACTTAACAAAGAACAGTTGAGAAACGTATGTGTTAACAAGAAGTTCAGTTGTAAAATGAGGCTTTCTCGTTTCAATCCAGTAGATTCCAATATACTAACTGTGCCGAACATGAAGCTGATAAGCAATATAGCAGCCTACAGGGCGTCTCTGATTACAGAGGAAAATGATAAAAAACTTCTTAAGGAATTAGGAGGAACCAGTAATAACAACAGAAAATCGAGTGTAAATGGGCCTATTGTAGAACAAAAAAGTGATAATGACCATGCCAGAATTCTGCGTCAGATGAAAGAATTTGAAGATACTTTAAGAACTTTAACTAAAACGTTTCAAAGCAAGCAAGAAGCTGCTGTTACTGTGAATGGCAGTTCTAGCCAAGCATGCCAAAATGGCGCTTCATCCTCTTCCAGCGTAACTACGACGGAACCTTCCACTGCAGGAAGAAGAAGGCGGAATAGAAGAAGAAATAGGTTTGTTATTTTCTTAAATATGTATCAATTTTAATATTGTTAATCATTCTTTTTTAGAATTGTTGGTACTGGACCACCAAGTGAACTACTTCAAGTAGCAAGTTCTACAAATCGTCAAAATAAAAATTAGATCTTTTTATTATAATGTGTTTTTGTGTATGTTGAGGCATATCGATTTTATGGTAAATTTGTATAAAAATGTGATATCGCTTTTATTATAAGTCAAAAAAAAAATGAGACACTGATGACTTTATTTTAGCGGAAGTGATTTAGCTACAATTTGTAAACGTTACAATAATGATATTTATAAGTAAATGTAAATATTTTTGTTATTAGACAGAACAATGATTATTTGTTACCATCCTTTGCATTGTGCCTTTTTTGACTACATTTTATTTTTAACTAGTTTGCTATACTTTCTTGTTATTTGTACATTAGATTTAAGGTTATGATTCATTTTATGTTGATCTAGTAAAAATATTTTATAATAACTACTGATTAGGACAAAATAAAACGTGAACTTTCAGTATTACATTTCCTAATAAGTGATGTTAAGCAATAATTTATTATGCTGCACACTCTTACTTGAAAAACGTTTAAATACTCCAGTTGTAACTCGACTTACAGCTTAGTGTATTATTTTAAACTAGTGAATCACCCGAGCTGCGCTACAGTTCGCTAATTTAAGAGAGATTCGTTAATATAAATTTAAAGAAAGGATGCCTCGGCCAAGAATCAAACACTGCGTGGCAGGCGAGCATTCTACCACTAAACCAACCGTGCTTCGTTGAATAATGCACTGCTATGATGGTATATGAAAAATTTGACATCAAAATTGGTGCTGAAGAGTTCATTGTGAACGTACCATATCAGCTGTTTCAACTGATCGTAATTTAATTTTACTGTACTTTTTCGTACTTTTTTTGAAAATAAAAACAGGCTTACGATCTAAGTCTAAAAATTAACAAAATTTTAAGCTATCATACAATTTAATCAGTCCAATATCTTCCCAGGAGATAGTGAACAAAGATACATACATACAAACATACAGCTAGGAAAAAAGAGGTAAAAGTTTGTTTGAAATGAATTTTGCATACAGGCTAATGAACATTAATTAAAAACTATTAACAGAATTCATTGAGCTCAAATTTTGGCCACCTAAATTATGAAATAAACAATAACTTTGTTAACTAATAAAACACTGCTGGAGCCTGTGGTTTGAAAATATCGCAATTTGTTAAAACCCCCCACCACACAAATATTATTTAACAACTGCTAAATACGTATTTCGACAGCCAAGCTGCCATCATCAGTAGCTACGAGAAACTTACACAGCAAAATAGCAACGATATGCTCGTGACCAAATCACAAATGGAAGTGGGGGATTTCCGCACAATTTACAGCTATTTATACTGTCTGACTCGGAGGGCGTGGCCGAGGGCCAATTAACATGGCCGACAGTCAATTTAACTTCAATAAATCATACAAGATGGAGGAAGGTATAGGTCCACCATCTTTGTTCAAAAGTTTATTATCTCGGTTCTTAAGAAGACAAACTGAGGACTTTAGAGAGATTAAATGTTCCCATTGTGATTCTAAATATATTAGGCAAACACGTCGTAATATTGGTACTAGGTTTAAAGAACATTTAACCCATTTTAGATTCAACAGATTCGAAAAATCGAGTATTGCCCAACATATTTACGAAACTAGTCTATATACGAGGTATGTAAATTAAGTGATGAGACTGGCAATGTATCATTCAATCTGGTAACACTGGCGATGCGGTACTTGGAGAGGCGGTAGATGAACATGTGATTCGTCGAATTTTTTCATGAAACAGTTTTTTCTAGTGCGTTCTAAAAATGAGTGACATCAATTACGAGCAACAGTGTGCTATTAGGTTTTGCTTCATACTTGGGCACAATGCAACGGAAACTTTTGCAAAACTTCAGCAGGCCTATGGAGACAGTGATTTGTCAAGGGCCCAGGTTTTTCGGTGTTTTAAGGCATTTTCAGAAGGAAGACAGTTAATTAATCTTCAAGAACCAATAAAAATGGCAACAGAATCTGGGATCTTGTGCGTGTAGATCGTCGGTTGACAGTCAGAATGATCGGGGAAGAGTTGAATTTGACACACACCACCGTTCATCGGATTTTGACCTATGAATTGAGGATGAGAAGTCTGCACAAAAATGGTTGCAAAATACCTTTCCCAGGACCAAAAGGACATCAGGAGGGGAAGGTGCCTTGACTTTTTGGGATTGATGGAAAATGATCCACATTTTCTGGAACGTGTCGTTACTGGTGACGAGTCCTTGTGACTTTTTCCTCTTCCTGAGATTAAAAATCACCTCAAGGGACGTCATTTTGGACACTTGAAAACATTGAAACGGCTGTAACCGACGAGCTGAAGACTATTCCAGTATCCGAATTCTAGCATTGCTATGAGGATTGAAAGAACCGTCTGGCACGGTGTGGCTTCCCATGGAAGTTATTTTAAGGGAGACAATATTGAATTGTAATTCTATTTACCTACTTAATTTACACACCTCGTACATAAAACTGAAAGTCCTGACTCATTCACTCACTCACTCATCAACGCCCAGCCCAAACCCTTGGACCTTAGTCCATTTTCTAAACGCTAAAATCTTGCCAAAGTCTTAACTTCGTTGACTCAAAACCGATTTTGAACATTTTTTTTTTATTTCGGTAAAAGTTTATAGAAAAGTTCCCCATAGGTGAGAAAGTGTGCTTTATATTTTTTCAATTGTTATTAACAAATAAGTGTTTTTTAATATACTCTTAATTAAAAAATTTATAACTATTTGATTTATTTAAACAATTGCCTAAAATTTGATAACATAAGGTTTTTGGGGTCGCAGATTACGAATCTGGCCTCAAAATGGGTCTAAAAACAAAATGGCGTCGAAGGTCTAATTTTTTATTTTATTTTATTTTTTAATTTTTTATATTAGTCTGGGGGGTTTTGAGGTTTCTGATTACGAATTTTACATTAAAACTTAACTGAAACAAAAAATGGCGGAAAGGGGTATTTTTTTTTTAATTTCTGATACCTATACTTAGAAGTTTTTTGGGTCGCTCATCCCAAATTTTATGTTAAAATTTATCAAAAATGGAAAACGGTGTCGGAAAAATGCTGGAAACAAATGATAGAAGAGTTAAATGAGTATTCAAGATATTATAATTTAATTGATTTATTAGATTAACCCAAGATGCATTTAAAAACAAAATTATTTAGCTTTATTTTCTTCTTCACATTCACCGCAAGCCGCTGAGCCTAAAGGCCACTTTTCATATACCCACAAGCTGGCCCGCAACTAGTTTTGTAGTTGCAAAAAAAAAAATTTTTAAGATGTTTTGTGGATCTGGTTCTTGTGACATTAGGATTGGAAACACTTTCCCGTATCATATTTCCAACCCCAATCTTCCCTTGAAATATCTTGGTTTCCCAGCCACAACTGTGTTTGCAAATACACGTGTTTTAAATGTTGTTCTGCTGGATCCATCGTAGGGCACATTTATGCTAAATTAACGCTACTTTTTTAGTAGACGCCTTAATAAAAGAATCAAACCCAAAATTCAAAATGTTTTTATTTAAAAAATATACGTATTGTATTGTCTGTAACCTCATTTGCCTTGTGGTATATGAATAATAAAAAACTTTCAATCACTTAAACATTTCTGTAAGAGTTTAAGCAGTTACCTTTCTTTGAACCATACATTGCAAGCATACATTTTATACCAAAATGTTTTTATATAAATTTTTACAGTCTCTTGCAAATTGCTGCTATTTTCAAATATTTTAACAAATTTATTCTTTCCTGAACATAGCCATTGCTTCATTACTAGGACTTATCCATGTGGATCTTTAATAAGCTGCCGGTCCTATTCGTCTTGTTCATCCTTATACATCTTCAATATATTAAACTACTAGCTGGCCCGGCAAACGTTGTTTTGCCCAAAAATAATTTGTCTCTGACACCCCGTTTAACCACTATAGAGTTTTAATTTTATATCATGTTCATCGTCTTGGACTTAAAAATATATGCTACTTTCTAGCTGTACCCGCGACTTCGTAAGCGCGAGGTTCGTTATTTCTGTATTAAATAATGACTAATTAGTTTCTGTCATCCCAGCCCATCTTATCCCATCCCGTCCCCGTCCCGTCCCGTCCCGTCTCCTCCTCTACCATCCCATCCCATCCCTTCCCGTCCCGTCTCGTCCCATTCCTTCCCGTCCCATCCCGTCCTGTCCAGTTCAGTCCCGTCCCGTCCCTTCCTGTCCCTTCCCGTCCCGTCTCCTCCTCTACCATCTCATCCCATCCCTGCCCGTCCCGTCCGTCCCGTCTCGTCCCATTCCTTCTCGTCCCATCCCGTCCCGTCCACTTCAGTCTCGTCCCGTCCCGCCCCGTCCCTTCCTGTCCCTTCCCGTCTCGTCCAGTCCCGTTCCGTCCCCTCCCGGCAAACGTTGTTCTGTTCAAAAATAATTTGTCTCTGAAACCCCGTTTAACCACTATAAAGTTTTAATTTTATGTCATGTCCATCGTCTTGG
Organism: Agriotes lineatus; assembly: GCA_940337035.1. NCBI lineage: Eukaryota > Metazoa > Arthropoda > Insecta > Coleoptera > Elateridae > Agriotes > Agriotes lineatus. Next base: position 2,670 of record CALNHX010003858.1, on the reverse strand, counting down.
ACTTAAAAATAAATGCCGTTTTTGCAATCAACGTCCTAAAAAACCTCAATAACGACACCCATTTCGATTTTTAGGCTTATTTACCCCATTTCACCTTTTAAGGGGTAGCGAACCCGACAGACGTTGTCCTGCCCGAACATTGATTTGCCTGCTATTAGCGTGTTCAGCAAACGTTTTTCCGATATTCGAATTTTCGATTTCTTTCATTTTAAAAACATGCTAATAGCTACAACTATTTTCATTATCCGTAGCGCGCTGGTCATCATTGCGGTTGGCACGTAAAGTAGATACCCGCGCAGCTGACTGTCTTCGACGACCTATGTTAGCTCGTCGTGCCTTTGGCATTGTAACGGACACTATAAAACGACACCGAATTGTTTTCACAATCACTTGTACACAAACCAAATTTGAATGTCTGACTGACTGACTGACTGCAACGACCCTGCATTCGCTTCGCCCCCTGTGGGTGCAGGTAGCGGCTAGGCCTCCCAGGTCAGAACTGTCCTTCCGAGAATTGTCGGCACAAACAGCACAATAGCTCTGATGCGGATTATGACATGATTTTATTTTCTGGCTTTCCCTTTGGATTTTTCCGAATTTTCTTTTTTGCTAAACCACCTCGGGAGTAAGACGAACACAACAAAAGAAAAATCATCCAAATCGGTCAAGTCGTTCTCGAGTTTTTGCGTTACTAACACACTAACGCACGGCGATTCATTTTTATATATAAGATATTCAAAAGCCATAAACCTTGACACCAAAACTCGCATGCTAAGATGCTACACTTTTCCCATCTTGCTCTATGGGGTCGAGTCCTGAACACTTAACGAAACAATCACAAAAAAAATCGAAGCCTTTGGAATGTGGTTATACCGGAGAATATTGCGGATATTATGGAAAGACCGTGTAATAAATATTAAAGTCCTAGAGAGAATGAAAAAAAAGTAAAGAGATCATGGACAACACCCAAGATACGCAAATTCCAATACTTCGGACAAATAATGAGGAATGAGAATAACTACATCCTACTACAATCTATTATACAAGGCAAGATATATGGCAAACATGGACCAGGACGCGGAAGAATATCTTGGTTGCAAAACCTAAGGGCGTGGTATGGGAAATCATCCAATGAGTTATCTAGGATTGCAACCAATAAAGTGAAGATAGCCGTGTTAATGGCAAACATACGAAATCTGATAAGCACCTGAACAACAAGAAGAAGAAGATTCTTTCTTCTGTTAAAACATGCTGAAGTTTTACATCCAGTTAAAGCATGTACAGAAAGAACATGCTCACTACAATTTATTGGGATGCGCAAATTGCAAGCTTTTAGAAGAAGATATTTTTTTATTTTCTTTATTTTTGGCAGGTTTTAAAAAATATATATCTTTATCAGCATGAAATTAAAGCTGTTAATATAAGTAATACGTCTATATTCTCTGATACTACGACTATGTTTTTATTTGATGCATTGAGAGCTGTCGTAACTATTAACCGATCAGCATCACTTTCAGCTTGGGAGCAAGGATATTATTTGCAGCTAAAGTTTCTTTTAAAAAATTAATAAAACGACATGAAAGACATTTGCCAGAATTTTTTCTTGATACAACTTTAAAAACCTGTATCTTTCAAATCGAATATCTGGTGTAGTTTTCGTTTATAGACGTTGGTCTCTTTCAGCAGATTTTATTCTATGTTTCTGATAATCGACAAAAACACTTGTTTTTTTCCATAATTACGTACAATAAAATTAATATATCTAAAATTGCACCATACTGTTGAACAAGTTGACATTTGTTTTTATGTAATAACATTCCTCCGTCGGTCACAAACAGAAAAATCTTTTAATTCAGAAATATCTTTTGGAAATTGTACAAAGAGATCGTAGAAAACACATATTCGTATGTTATATTTAAATGTATTTAATATAGGTATTTAAATTTGAGTTAATTTAACAATTTAGAATTTTATTTGTATATGTTTATTAAATAATAATAATAATAATAATAATCGTACAGAATAAAAATTAACCTTTTAATGCTATATTTCTAATTACTGTGTCCAAAATCCCTAGATATGAGGCAACGTGCGGAATTCAGAAATGAAGCTATTTTGCCGTTTTAAAGAAGTTATTTTTCATTTTTGATAAATTTTAACATAAAATAAGAAATCAGCGACCCAAAAAACCCTATAGTACAGCTAAAAACTAAAGTCCGAATAAAAAAAAAAGCTTTTTCGCCATCTTGGATCCGCCATTTTTTATTTTAGTTGAGTTTTAATGTTAAATTCGTAATCAGCGACCCCAAAAACCCCTAGACATCTAATACAAATAAAAAAAAGAAAATAAAAAATTAGACCTTCGTCGCCATTTTATAGACGCCATTTTTGTTTTTAGACCAATTTTGAGGAGAGATTCTTAATCTGTGAACCCAAAAACCTTATGTTATCAAATGTCAGGCAATGGTTTAAATAAATAAAGAAGTTTTATTTTTTTTAATTAAGAATATATTAAAAAACACTTATTTGTTAATAACAATTGAAAAAATAAAAAGCACACCTTCTCACCTATGGGGAATTTTTCTATAGACTTTTTCCGAAATAATAAAAAAAAAGTGTTCAAAATCGGTTTTGAGTCAACGAAGTTAGAACTTTTTTCCTTTAGTAAAT